>RJWJ010007839.1:0-56022 GCA_004363605.1 Indri indri | reverse complement strand
CTCATGTATTCATTGTAGTAATCTTTCATTGATCACATATTTTACATATTCTGTTTCTAAATTCTGTTTATGGTGGGTTTTACTCTACAGAAGATTTCATTCTTATATAGTCAAATCTATAAATCTTTTCCATAATGATTTCTGCCTTTGGGCATCATGCTCAGAAAGGCCTTCTAAACTGATTTTAAAAAATAAATACACAAATAGGCACAAGCGTCCTTGTACCCTTGGTAATGGAAAACATTAATAGATTAGTGATTGAGGAGTCTCTGGATTACTACAGGACTTCAGGCAGAATATTTTTTAAATGTAGAATTTATGGAACTTTTTACACACAGAGATTTACCTATGGTAAGTCTATGAAAGACCAAAAAAAAAAAAGCTACGATTCGCAATTACAGATTTGTAGTTATGATTCTAAGTACAATTTGTAATTTGTGATTATAATTTCCTAGGAGTCATTGGACTTAAAATAATCTTGAGTCTGGCATTTGGCATTGACGGTTATCTCTTCTTTCAATCTGTCTTCATTCCATGCCTGCCAAGATATCCATTTTGTTTTTCCTAGTGAGTAATAAGTTCAACAGAGGTAACGCTGGGTAAATAAATAATATTGAAAAGCAGAATGCTTACAGCTCTATTTAAAGTGGTATAGTAACATCATACCAAAAATCCATATATTTGTACTTCATAAACTAATAATGTTTAAATTGACTTAATCATTGTTTCCATAACTTACATAGGTTACAAAAAGTAATAGATTTGAATTTTCTCACAAGCAAGAACTAATCCAGAAATCTCAGTCTTCAATCAGCATGAGGCATCCCAGTTTCTCTTTCTTTCTTGGAAATATTATAAATGTTGTAGGTACCTTGGGGAAGAGAGGTGACAAGGGACATAATAGGAGGGGAAAGGAAGAGCAGTGTAGACACTGGACACTTTCCGTGTCACATTCTTTAATTCTATCCAATGAACTCATCTCCAGGGCACAGGACATCAGAATTCTAAATGTTCAAAATGAGCTAGGTATTGAATTCTGACAGCAATTCTGAAAAAATAATATTGCATAATATTTAGATTTTTTAAAAAATCACTTCCTAGTCAATCAAAATATATTTCTTTCATCTTTCTGATTAATTAGGAAGGAGTTTCCAAAATATCCGGGGCATGGCATGAGCACACTTGATACCAAAGTTATCCATCCTGCCCTGGCCACCAGCGACCGTGCTCACCAGTGATGCCCTAGCCCCACTGGTGACCCCACCCACCAGTGACCCCACCCACTGGAGACTCCACTCACTAGTGACCTGGCACAGGTTTCCATTTGCTTTGGTCATATTCTGGTCCTATAAATCTGTCTTTCTCACTTTATCTCTTTTGCTATATTATGACCCATTAATAAAATATTAACTTGAAAATTTCCTGTGAAAACATTTCATGGTCTAGGTGCTAATCTGTATAATTTACTTAGATTGCAGATAAAATATTCAATATCTTCTGTTGCATAGTCTCTAACGTGGGTTCTCAGGAAAATTTAAGTATCAGATGGTTTAGGTAGGCTGGTTGTTATAATTGTCCAAACCAGGACACCTTTGAAATGGAACGGATGGTAAGGACTATCAATGATTAAGCCAGAATAACAGGAATAAACTGGAAGTATTCCAGGCAAACCAGGGCATAGGATCATCGTGTTTGGAGAAAGATTTTAAAATCATATGGGATATTGTCATAATTGAGTATAAACTGTTCTTGATTGCTTATTCAAATAGATCCCTTTTAAATATTCTGCTGTCTTAAAGAAGGAGATAGTATATGCAATACCTAAATCTTTAATATGGCTATCTTTCATTGAATCGAAGTCTTCCTAAGATAGAGTTTCTTTTTCTTTCTTTCTTTTTTTTTTTTTTATAAGGTTGAGGAATGGGCAACTAAAGAAAATTATGGCAGATTTATAGGAAGATACCTTCACTTGAAAAGGTTTTTCAAGCTTGTGTTTGTGCTTTTTTTTAATCATATGTTTGCTTACCTTTGATGATTATGAAATGTTTTTAAATTTCTAGTTAGGGACTTACTGGATTATCAGAATGTGGTTTGTATGCAGTAAATACAAAAAGCAGTAATAACTATTGAGTGGTGTTAGTAAGCAGAAATAATAATAGTCATTCCACATATATTATCTTTAATCCTCATAAAAAGCCTGCAGTATAGCGTTAGTCCCATTTTACAGGTGAATAAAGTGATGTTCATTAGCTTGATTAAGCTCACGAAGTTGGGACAAAACAGGACTACTGTCTGAATCCAAAACCCATAATCTTCATTATCCATGTTGTCTCTCCCTTCAGAAAGACCTAGAAATTGTCCTTGTCTAATTTCCACCTTCATCTCAAATTTTCTCTGGGATTATTAAAGACCTATAACTACAATATAATATTATGTATTTTTTTCTAGCAACAGTAAATCTGTTATTTATGTCGTTGGTGGAGTGGGTTTCCTAGTCTACCTGCTGTACCTGCCTTACCAGATGTTTAAGCAAATGGAATTATAATAGTCTTCTACAATTGATGATTGTATGCAAGAGACAGGGTGATATTAGTTACTCAATCATAATAGCTTTGGAGGTTATAATAGATTAAAAAAAATAATTTTTTCTTAAAACAGATTGAAGCTCTGCTCATTTAATCTCCCAAAATGTCTATCTGCCTTGGTAGCCAGTTTCAGCCACTTTTTATATACTCTGGTCTACCATACCACACAGTCATGGCATTTCCCCGAGCCCTATGTAGATACCAAGTTGTAATGGGCTTGATTGGAAACTGTTCATAGGAACACAAGTCTGATGAGTGGTAGTACTGTGAGGATGAGCATAAACACCAGGTCATTGATTGTATTAATACATAACAGTGATAACCTCACTAATGAAACATGTCTCCATGTGTTTACAAGTGGGATGAAGGCTAAATCAGCTGGAGGAGCTGAGGTTCAGCAATGTTGGGAACAGTGGTGCTGAAAACTCTAGCAACTGTTATGTTCATTCCTGTCAAGGCTGACCTACGATCCACCTGCTACTACATTTTAGAGTCATTCTGAGGTGAAGGGGTGTCTACTTGGCTTTGTGGCTTTTGCAATCCATCTTCCTGAAGGCAAAAGTGGCCTATTTGCCAATTACTTTCTGTCCACCATCCCATGAAATTTAGCGTGCTGAATTTATCAGAATGGGTTCCAGTTGTCTTTCCCTTTTCTAACTTGATGTTTTCCTCTGCTTATCATATCAAACATGTCAATATTCTCCTGATCTTAAAGAACAAAACAACACAATAAAAAACCGTAACAAAAATCCCACATTTCTTTAACAATGTCTCCCATTCAAATTCTTGCCGTATTTTCAGCTTTTTTATTGATGTCGTCATACTGTCTTTAAACTTTCTTTTTTATTTGAAAATACTTGTAATGATTTTTTTATTTTGAAAAAATAATTCCAGCTTTCAGAAAATATAAGTATAGTATAATGTACTTTTCCTCCCAGAACCACTTGAGAGTAAATTGCCAACATTACCCAAAAACATTTATTATTTAGGACAGAGATCTTAATAATGTTTCATCTTTGTCTTCCCCACAGTGAGAAACCACACTGCAGTATCCATAGTTCTGCCATTGGAACTGTTGAGCCAATATGTGTCTCAACTTTACTAGGTAAAGTCAAAGTACTCTCCAAAATGACTGCCAGACTTGCTGAAATAATCTTATGGCCTCCACTTTGCTCATTAGCAAATCTTTCTTTAACCCCAAATAGTGGCCTCTATTCCTGTCCCTGTGAAAATCCCATTGCTGTTTACAACCAAATATTTTTGTTGTCTATCCTCATTGCTCCTTGGTTTCTTTGTAGCATTTGACTTTTCTTTTTTCCTACCTCCCTGTACTTTTTGAAACTCTGCCCTCATCCTCAGTTTCACTCATTTTTGTATTCATTTATTGAACAAATATTTATTGGTTGAGCACCTGTTATGGCCCAGGCACTCTGGCAGGCATTGTATCCAAACCCAATGCCGAGTAAGCCAGAGAAACTCTCTGCCCTTATGGAGCTAACATCGAACTGAATTAATTTTCCTAAACCACATATTGGATCATGCTACTGTGTGATCAAATACTCTTAATGCCGTCTTCTAAATTAAGAACAAACTTTATAATCCTTCATTCAGCATCGTCCTGAAATGCTAATATCCTACCAGCTTTGCTGTTCATAACTGTCTTACTGACATTGATGAATTCTAACCAGGGGGCCAAAGACCCCCGCCCTCGGGAACCATTATTATGGCAACGGATCCAAGAATCCATGTGTATCTCAGTATTAGACTGAATAAAGAATTTGCCTTGTACATCTAATCTCTATATTTCTCAAATCTACTTAGATATTCATTCACTCGAATGCAGAATAAATTGGCCCTCAAGCGTTGTTTTCCATGAAATACCACTAAAAGCATAATAACTGTCATTTTGAGTGGGATGTAACCTTTTTTGATGTTTATAAGGGGACCTAAGTTTCAAAAAGTCTTAATTCTAACAACACCGGGCAATTTTATTTCCCTCACTATTCTGCCTCTAAGACTTTGCTAAATCTCAGTGTCCTGTAGCTTTAACTTCATCTGCAGGAATCCTATCCAAGGTTCAGTTTTTATTTCAAATATCTCCTCCTTGAAGATGTCTTTTCCTGTTGTAATCTCTTCCAGCATTGCCTTTTCTCATGGTTGCCCCAGTCTTGTGGGTAAGAGACAGCATTTTATTTGTCTTTCTATCCCCTGAAGCACCTAGCATAGTGCTGGCGCATCCTATGAGTGGAAAAACTACTGCCAAATTGACCTAACAATTGTCCATTTATAATCATCATCAACAAATGTACAACATAATCACAGCTGTTTACCTTACAGTCAGTAGAAATAAAATATTTCAAGTAATGTTTACTTCATTGGAAAAAATGTTGCATAAATCCATTATTATGTTATTTTGGAGCTTTTAGAGCTCTAGAATTCACCCTACTTTTAAACTATTTTTAGTCCTACACTTAATGCACAAGAAGCTGAATTAGCTCATGCTTATTCACATGCAAAATAAATTTCCTTTTCCAGATGGTTAATATAATAACATTCTACTCTAAATAATATTGCCTGATTAATGTAGTTCTATGAAGGATTAACCTATAAAAGTTGAGGCAGGAGCTCAGAGTGGTACTGTGTTGTAATAGAAATCTTATTGTTATTTACTGTATAACTTTGAGAGATCTTTAAGTTATTATTGGGGACAAAGACTCTATCTTTTTCACCTCTATATTCCCTACTCCTAGTGAAGCCACACAGCTTCACATAGATTATGTGTTTAAGGGATCTTTTAAGTGAAAACACACATGGATTCTCCACAGTTAAGGTTCTGTGCTAACCTAGAGGTTGGGCACAGTTAAGTAAAATAGGCCCCTGTATAACGAATTAGAGTCAAAGCCCAGTGGACAAGACAGACCTTCATTTCTACTAATATAAGAGAGAAATATTTAACCCCTTTATTATACTTATTTCTCCCATCTTATTAAAATTCTATGATACATCTTTTCTCACTCTATTCCCAGAAAATTTTAATAAGTTTAGATCAAAAAACATATGTGCTTTCCTTGGGTAACCAGCATTCATTTAAACTACCTAGTACTTTTAGATCTGTTACAGTTATCAAGGTATATATCTGAGAATAGGGAACTACAAAACAATCTTTGCAGACTGCTATGGTCTGAATGTCTGTATCCCACCCAAATTCTTACGCTGAAACCTAATCACCAACACGGTATTAGGAGGTGGCATCTTTTGGGTGGTGACTAAGTCATGAGGGTAGAGACCTCATGAATGGGATTAGTGTGCTTATAAGGGGCAAGAGACCAGAGCTCTCTCCTTTCCACCATGTGAGGACACAGTGAGAAGGCACCATCTATGAACCAGGAAATGGACGCTCTCCCCAGAACCAAATCTGCCAGTGCCCTGATCTTGGACTTCTCAGTCTCCAGAACTGTGAGAAATAAGTTGTTTGTAAATGACCCAGTCCGTAGTGTTTTGTTATAGCAACCCAAACAGACTGAGACTGAGACCTTCCAGAATTTCAGAATATGATTTTGGTCCCCATATGTCAATCTGGTAAAGGGAAGATCAGATGTCAATTCTTTCTTGCTCTTTATCTATGATTTATGTATGTTAAAAGACAGGTTATTATCAGTTGAGATTTAGAATATCGCTTCTCTGCCAATTTAGAGAATAGTAATTGTGACTTAAACTGGCAAATCATCTCAAAATTGTAAGTGAAGCTTCTTCAGAAAGAACAGTGTCTTCTTGTCATAGCTAATAGTGTACCAAAGGAATATCATGAAGCCCAAATAAGAGAGAGGCTTTTCTAGGGCAGGGAGTAGAAAGGCAAGCACTGGTGTTCTTTACATGTTAATAACTGTGATCCTGCTTCAAAGCAGCTTGTTGGGGGGACACATAGAAATTACTGCCCTTCCCACAGCAGAGCTAGGAGCAGGATTAGGGAAATCCTAGAAAAGAGAACTGGAACTACTGTCAGAATGATGGTCATATAAATTTGGAAACTAACACCTCATGGCAGTCGGATTAGGAAATATTCCTTAAGGTCAATTGATTCTATCATCAGACGAGCTATTTTTAAAAGTCTTTTTAAAAACCTCCATATAATCTTACTGGGGTGCGGTGCTGATTTCCTTTTTCCTTTATCTTGGCAGAACATCCCCGTAATAGGTTTCCCACAAGGAAATGCCAAATCCTAACATAAGACAGTTATGCTCAGGGCAAATAAAAATTATTCCACATTTTCCTGTATAGACCAATATTGTTACCATTACCTATTATATTTGTAAGAATGTACCCAATTGCTTGATAAATTTCTAGGCACTTGAACATATATTTGTAAGATCTCAGCTTTAGTAAAAATCCAACTAAAGGAGAGAGTAAAGCTTGGTACTAAATGAGACAACGAATTAGAAGGTCACTAGGTCTTATCAGAAATGAGACTATTTCAAGACAGAGCTCTCTTCCTATGGCTACTCAAACCCCACTGTGGGCTGGTAGGGGCCGGAGGGGTAGGAGGTCACAAGGTGTCCCTGTCCTGGAGTTGGAGAGGGTCCATTTCAAGGTTGATTACAATGGTTGAGAAGAGGCCCAGAGGGGTGGATCATCTTTCAAGCCATAAGAATTTACAGTCAAACTTAATACTTCCTCTCATACTGAGAAACAAACAAGGAACATGGCCAGTCCTCAGCCACAAGTATGAGCCACAAGCAGCCTGAACTCATCATTATCTGTCTACCAGATCTTCACACCTCTGTGAAATTGTTACCTACCATTTAACTCTAATTCTGGGAGGTTGCTTTATTAAAAAATGGCAAGAAGGACTCATTCTTCTTAGATTTCTCAAAAGCACTTCACACTGGATGATCCAGAGAGTGAAATGGCACTGACTTTCTTGAGTATTCTAGTTTTGTTCACAGCAAGATGAACTGAGTAGACTTCAGACTGGTTCATGACATCGATGCTTTTCAACCTCTTTGGAAGGGGCAAAAATACCAATGACCAAAAATGTTGCTTTCTCTTTTCTTCTCATTCTTTCTTGAAAAAAAAAATATGCTCGGAATACCCATGGCATTTATTGTTATTACTGTTATTAGGTGAGAAAGGAATTATATCCACAAAAGAGAAATCCAATGATGGCTAAAGTGGTAAGATGATTTTCTTTAGATTTTATCCTGTGTTACCAAAGCCCCCAAACTCCAAATCATACAGTTTGACATCATTAGTGGTTTCAAAGAGTTGGCAAGTTTAAACAGATTGATGTAAGAGTCATGGGTATTTTTTATGACAAATCATCAGAAATTTAAATCCAAGTAAATATCATCTACTAACCTGTGTCAAAACATACTTTACCTGATTCTTTAAGCAAATCACATTAAACTTAAATAATGCCTCTCAGGGATTGTGCTGAAACACCTGTTTCCTTAAGCAACATGTCCTCTTCAAGAAATAAATTCAAAGTAAATAAATAGGACAGGAGGCCATTTTATAATTTGTGCCAAGGTAAAACCAGAAAGCACCTCCTAAGTTAAGCCAAACAAACACAGAAATATGTGACAGGTTTGTCTACTAATAACTATGTCGTTAATTCAAGTTATCTCTATTTATCTAAAGTTGTTTGATTTAATCTCATCTTATGAAATGTCTGTTACTGAGTTGATGCCAAAACCTACTTCAGAATGTACTCCTTTTTTTAAAAAAGAAATTCAGACAGAAATTATTTAAACAATATTAATTTTATTTTAGCTTATTCATTTATAGAATGTTACAGCAAACTAATATGGATCCAGAAAAGGCCAGATTTTTAAGATTGGCATTTTTAATACCTAATATAATGTCGCTTTACATTCAAAACAGTACCCCACTTGTGCTCTTTAAGTATCTTAGTGTGTTTAGACTGTATATTTCTTTACTATTTTCTGAACAAAGCTCTGATTAATATACCCTTCAATACTCAATTCACTGTGAAGTCGTTCTGGAATTCTTCCCTATCCTCCTATTCCCTTTTGCCCTAATCTTTAAGCCACAAGTAGTGTCACAGCAAATATACATCATTACTTGCAGACTCTCTGACTCCTCTCCTAGATTGTCATTTCTGAATGTCTATTCTTCTGTGTGTGTGTCCCTTAACATCTCACACAGTGCCTGGCCTATATGGTAGACGCTCGTTAGAAGTCTCCGGTGAACACATGAGTAAACTAAATAATACCTTCACTATTTAAGGGTCTGGAATTGAACCATTTTAAAATCCCACGGAGAGCAAAACTAAAGCAAAATGTTAGTAGCATCTACTAAAATTTAGTGAGCATTAAATAGAGATATGCATTTTCGCAGATAGGAGGCTTGCTTGTAGCTTCTGACCCTTTCGAAAAGCCAAAAAGAAAGCAAAATAATAACCTGATTTGTAGGTTAACAGAAATTTTATTGGGTCATTAGATTGATTCATTTGGTTTAAAAAAAAAATATTTTAAGCCCAACTTAACTAGTCAGAACAAGAAAAATACTTTTGCCCTAGCAATTTCAAGTGCTTGATACCATTGTTCATGTTCTGAGATGCACGTTTTTGGTGATGGCTTGTTTGTTTTTGTTGGTAGAGAAAATGTGCTGCTGTAACAAAACCATAAAAGGCTATGTGAGATGGAACCTGGAGTATCTAAAAGTATTTAAAATAAATGTTTCCACCCTTATTTCCACCCGAGTTTAGGAATTTTCAAAACAGATGTCTTCTATCAAAGAAAGTAGCAGATTTTTTTTTTCTTCTTTAACTTGGCAGGGACATTTTGCAAGTTCTATACTCTCAATTCCCTAAGGGAAGAAGGTTTTTTTTTTTTTCCTCTTACATTTTTCCTGGTTTAGAGTTGCTCTCTGCAAGGTAGAAATTGTGTGGTGCACTGCTTAAGTTTGGTGATGGGTTTTACAGCCAGACAGTAGTACTGAATTCAATCCCAGGTCACACAATAACAATGGCTAACATTTGTTACAATGTGCCCAACTTTGGGATAATTGTCTTTACATGAATTATTTTATTCAATTTTTACAACTTAAGAGATATTATTATGCATATTTTTCAGACAAAGAAACTGATGTTTAAAGCATTAAGTCAATTTACCAAGGACATTCAGCTGATAAGTGGAAAGACGGGATTTGAATCCAGGTCTGTTTAATTTCAGAACTCATATTTTAACCACTACACTTTGAACTGCTTGCTAATCATGACCTTGGACATGCTCCTACGCATTCCTGCATCTTACTGTGTTATTGTAAGGATTATGTGAATTAATATTTATAAAACAGTGCCTGATATAAAGTGAGCTTTCAATACCTTATAACCTCAAAATACTTATTATTTTTGCTTTGAACAGTCAAATGTGTGTTAGACAATAAGAAAAGAAAACAAAATCTTTTATATTTATCGGACGAGATTGGGTGCATTCAGGGTGGTATGGCCGTAGATAATTTATTCACATATTTATATTTCATGCATCCTTCATTCCATCATGTAATTCTAAATTTCTATCTGGTGTTATTTCTTTTTAGCCTGAAGCAATCACTTCTTTAGCCTTTCTTATGGGACGGATTTGCTGGCAACAAATTATCTCTACTTTTGCTTATCTGAAATTTTCTTTATTTTGCTGTCACTTTTGAAGGACATTCTTACCGAACATAGAATTTTAAGTTTACAGGTTTTTTTCTAATTTCAGCATTTTGACAATGTCATTTCATTATTTTCCAGCCTCCTTTGTTTCTGATAATAAGTCAAATGCATTCTTTTTGTCATTCTTCTATATGTAATATGTCTTTTCTCCCCCCGCTCGGCTGCTTTCAAGACTTCATCTTTCGTTTTCAGTGGACGTGCCCAGGTGTGTAATTTATCCGATCTGGGGATTGGTGTGCTTTTTGGATCTGTATGTTGATGTTTTTCACCAAATTTGGAAAAAGTTCGCCCAATACCCTTTTAGATATTCTTTTCTGTCTCTCTCATCTCTCTTTTCTCTCCTTCTGGGATGTTAAGTACATGTATGTTTGACCACTTATTTGATAATGTCATATAATTTTCTGAAGTTCTGTTCAATTTTTTAAAATCTTTTTTGCTCTCTGTGCTTTAGTGTTAATAATTTCTGTCGACCTGTCTTCCAGTGTATCAATCCTTTAATTTGCATTGTCCAATCTGCTGTTGATTCAACAATGCTTTTTAAACTTCAGATATTTTTCTATTCTAGGTGTACAATTTGTTTTTTTTTTTTAGAGTTTTCTTATCTCTCCTGAAATTACCTATCTCTTCGTCCATTTTCCTGAAGATCCTCTAATATGTTTATCATAGTTATTTTAAAGCCTTTGACTACCAATTTCAACATCTGAGAGATCTATGGCCTGTTTCTACTGATTGATCTTTTTCTTGACTATGGGTCAGATGTTCCTATTTTTTTCATGTTTAATAATTTTTTAAAAGACATTTACACTGGGTATTGTGCATGATGATACATTATACAGATTCTGTATTCTGTAGTTTCCTCTGAAGAGTAATGAAGCTTTATTTTTGGCAGGCAGTTAAATCACTGCTGGATTACCTTGATCCTGTCAATATCTGGTTTTAGTTTGGTGCTTTGTGAGGGTGGGTCTACTTCAGTTTTTATCTTTGGTCTGGGATGTGATTCTTATTCCTGAGGTGTGGCACTTCTGGGATTTTAACAGAAAGTCCAAGATGTTCACCAAGCCCTGTTAACTTAGTAAGACTTGCATGTCAAGCTGTCTCCCCCAAACTGGGCAGATGTTGAAATCTCTGCTCAGCTCTTTCAGGCTTTGTGGACTGGATTTCCACTGAAGACTTTGTATTCTTTCTTTTCAAATGCGCAGTTCAGAACGTAGCTCAGAATCTGAAAGTAGTTTGCATGCAAATTTGAGGATCACCTTCTACTGGTGACTGTTTCATTTATAGAATTTCTTCTGTCAATTTTCAGGTACTCTGGCAGCCCTGAACTCTGACTTCTGAGCTTCTCAGCACAGAAGGATGTATACTCTCTGACTGAGCTTTAGACCCCATATACTGCATGGCCTGGGGATTGCCCTAAAAAGAAAAGTCAAAAAAATATTGATCTCACCCAGTTTGTTTCCATTATTTCAAGGATCGTATTATTTCCATTTTCTGCCTGTTTTCAGTTGGTCTTCAGTAATTCAAGCAATTGTGTTTTATATTTTGTCCAGAGTTTATCATTGCTAATGGCAGGAAGATTATTCTAGTATATGCTACTCTGCCATAACCCAAAGCCAGAAATGTACATTTTCAATAAATTATGCTATAAATATTAATTATCTTTTTATCAATGAGCTGCTGTGAATATTGAATTTTTGGCATAGGCCCACATCTGGCATAGACAGTGTTTCTAATTATAAGCCATCATTGTTAGAGGAATGGCTTAGAGTTTATCAGGACAACTGAAGAGTAGGAGACAACTACAGAAGAGAATATCACAGTACACACAGAGCCAGAGCCCGACAGCAGCTTGAACTCACAATAACCTGCTGTCGCTTGCGCAGCATCCACTGCAGCTGACTGTGAAGTCCTTATGGCCAGATGTTGCTTCCGAAAAAGTCATTGCAAAGTTCATATACTCAGAGGAAAGACTTTTAGTTCTGACCTGGTGTGATTAACAGACTAATGCTTGGGTAGAAAGAGCAATCAAAGAAAAATACAAGGCTTATGAAATTTAGAAATAATTTTCTACATCGGAATGAACAAATCTCATTAGCTGCAGATGCTCCTACTTCAGAAGCTATGTAGAAAATTGTGTCGCATAATGTGCTTATGTAAAATGTGTGGTACGTCACCCTCTCATGACGTTCTATTGTTTTAATAATTATCTACTGTTTTAGACTATAGTTTCATACAACTATGAAAACAGTGACTCAAAAAATCACAGATGGAAAAAAACAACCCAATCAACAGATATTCATCAAATGCTATCATGAAAAAAACCTGTGCAAAGTAGCTAAATCACTGGCTGTGTTCTAAAAATTATAAATGCAATAGAAACTCTTCAAAGAATAATTGGACAGATAAAGGTTTTAGAAATCACACTGCAACTTAAACTCAAACTTGGTGAACATCTTGGACTTTCCATTTAAACCCCAGAAGTGCCACTTTTTAGGATTAAGAATCACATCCCAGAACAAAGATCAAAACTGAAAAGCAAAAGTAGCAACTCATAGAAAAAGTGTATAGTATCTAGATATGGAGATAAGCACAAACAAAATCTAGGAAATAAATGTCATATGATGGAGATAAGAGAGGTCAGTTTAATTGGAGTGATACATACATGGAAGGACATGAGGTTTAGTAATAGCGTTGGGTCAGATAAGTCAAAGGCTAGAGGGGGGAGTTTGATCTTGCCAATATGGCATTTTCCAAATCTAGAAAATAGTAAGTGGAAAATAGTATACTTTAAGAAATATCTTTAAACATCTTTAGTGGGAAGGCATATTTGTTATTATGATAATATTACACATTCGATTTTACTTGGTATTATTTCTGAAGTTTTTCTAAATAAAAACACGAAAATACAGTACATACACTCAAGTACCAGAGGAAAAAACTGGAGATAGATTCTACACTTAATGGGAGCTCAGTTAAAGTGATTCTAATGGAGATAATTATTATAATGAAATATAAAGGAAAAGTCCTTTTGCACAGCATAGCTTCTTCTTCACACATTTACCACTTTTAGGAGCATATTTCTACTATGCTATAGTCAGATACATTTTAAAACAATTTTATGCAGTACACACTGAAGTTGACATATAAGAGTCACATATTTGGTGTCCTGAATTGTACAAATTGACCTTCCATCCATTCATTTGTTCGGTCAAACATTTATTATTCAACAAATATTAATCGAGCATCTATAATGTGCCAGGCATTACTCTAGGCACTGGCATCACAGTGGCAAACAAAAGGATGAGTTTCTTACTCCACAAAGAATAGTTTTTAGGCCTTGCTTCCCACATGCCTCCACTGCTTCCTTAAGCCTTCCTGCACACCGTCATTCCTTCAGACCAATACACAGTCTAGTCTTATTTCAGTTTGAAACCTCAGCTTTCCTGTCTTCTTTCTCATCTTTCCTTCTGAGTTTCATGCAGTCTTGGAGAACTTTGCATGAAGTGTGAGACCTTGCTTTGAGAGCTGCTCCTTCTACATCCCAGCCTGCACAGAGAACAATCCCACGTCAGTCTCAGCTTCCCAAGTGGGATCCAAGCCCAACACCTTGTGAGGTGTTGGGAAAGATAGCTGGAAATCAACCTATTTCACTTTGAATAACCTAGTGAAGGTGTTGGCAAATAGATTCCATTTTAAGATGTAGTAAGGGGGTTTTATTATTGGCATGCATAATGTTAATATAATGCTCCACATATGTTCCCCTCAATCTATTAACTGAACGCCTCCTCTGTCATGTTTATCTCCTTTGTTGAAATAAAGCAATAACTCTCACTCCATCATGCAGCTTTATTATTTTGTTGCTCCTTCATAGGAGGAATAAGTGATGTTAAATACTAATGTTCTCCATCATGAGAAGAATTAAATTATATCTTGAGGCTAAATTATTTTTTATATAGTATGAATGACACTAACTCAATATAGATCCCCAAGCAGCAGAACCCATCATCAGTACTTTGAACTGCTGGTATTTGGGCACATCAGAGACCTACATATGGAGTCAAGAGAAGCTGTGAGTCAGAGACCAGTGCTGACAGCAGAGCAGGTGACTCAGGGCTTATGAACTCTGTTCACTGCCAGCCTGATTTTTAGAAAGCTGTTTTCTCTGGGGTTGACTGTACTAATATCCAAAATTCTAAACATTTTGGTATCTCTCCTCTGGCCTCCCAGGCATATTGATGAAATGAATTCGTGTAGTGTTCATTGACAGGATGTAACAGTTAACCTATCCAGTGGACTTTCTCTTACTGGTAGCAAAGAAGTTCTCATGGCAAAAAAGTGACTTCATGTAACTAGGTCAATCTGGCCCCAAAATCTTGATAAAATCTACAAAAATATCCTAATAGTGGACATGCCAACAAAAAGATTTATGAGAATGAAATATTTCATTTTCATTCTCTTTTTTTTTAAGAAAAAGGATGGTTTCTGCTATAAATCAAGAACAAATTCCAGAATAAAATGTCAATGAGTAGAACACTTAACATCTTTCAAATCTTGGCTAATACAAGGGCTTTTTAATTTCTTTGGGGTGTAGGTGGGCCTTTCTCTTTTATATCCAGGATCTATTTTGTAAAATTTATTTTTATAGTTTAGGGGGTACAAACACAGTTTTCCAACATGGATATATTGCATAATGCGAAGTCTGGGCTTTTAGGCAGCCATCCGAGTAGTATGCATGGTACCCATTAAGTAATTTCTCATTCCTCACCTCCCTCCTGCCCTCCCACTCCTCCAAATCTCTAATGTCTATTACTCCATTCTCTATGTCCATGTGTACACATTATTTAGCTCCCACTTGTAAGTGAGAACATGTGGTATTTGACTTTCTCTTTCTAAATTGTTTCACTTAAGATAATGGCCTCCAGTTCCATTATGTCCAGGATCTATTTTTAAAAATCAACTTGGGTTTAGGTCTACTTGACTTGATCGAGTGGTAAATTTGTTATTCAGTAAAGGCAGCAGAAGCCAACTGAGGAGCCCAAACTAGGAGAAGCTACCAGGACCCTCAACTCCTTATTCTCCAATCCAGAATCCAGGCTACCTCAATCATGCCTCACGACTGAGGACTCAGGACATGCCATCCTCAACCCTGGGACTATATTTCCAGGCTTCCTAATAATTGATTAGAATAACTTAATTCATAAAATATTTCATAGCTGTCATAAGTGTTAATTCAGTGGAATTTAGATGAGAATTTAGGTATTAAAATATAGTAGTCACATTAGGTTACCTGAGGTCTCCTTCTCTGGGATTCATTCTTTAACCCCATTACTAGTCACAGGGGCAGGTTTCTAACACTCATCTTTCTACATGGTGACAATGCTCCACAGACTCCTGTCTTATTAGTCCAGAGGTAGCCACCTGAGATCAGCTAAGCCTAGCAGGGTTCCTTTCTTGACAATTTGGAATGGGGCCCAGGAGATTCCAGCCTCATTCTGTGCTGGTGAGAGAAGATATGAGCACATGGACCATGTTTTATATCACATATATCAGGGAATTGAAAAGGTTGTCTAGAAACACAGAGGGGAGAAAGAAAGAAATACACATAAAAGGAGACACAGAGAGATGGAAAAAGAAAAAAACATTGGTGCAGATTTGGGGGCTTTGGGGGCTTTGGGGAGGTTTCCCATGACTACTGTTTCTGGAGAATGACCACTCTGTTACAGTGAATTCCTATAATGTGTTTTTATAATTCCCTCAGACCTCTTAGGGTTCTATGGGTTTCCCAGTATCCATATAATAAATCCTGCTTTTTAAATTTTAGTTCTCTCAAGTTGACTTATTTGAACCCCAAAGTCCTAATTAATACAAAAGGAAAAGTAAATCCTAAAACATAATTTCAAATACATTTCAAGTCTTTGTTCATTAGATGCATCCACTTTTGCTATTCATACCATGTCCATGCACAGGGATTTCGTGTCCTAGACTTGCTAGATGTTCTTCATGCATTTACGTGTCCTTCCTCTGCTTATAATGTCTCCCCTTTTCTGCCTAACTATCTAAATCCACGTCAAAACTTAGGTATTCCCAGAAGCCATCACAACTTAACCCAACCCATTCTGTTTTCTTCTTACTTCTGTTTGTAGCATCTCTGCACAGCCCTGAGACCATACTATATTATTTTGCATGTTTTTAAATGTAGCCTTACAATCATTTCTAAATTTTTTTGTTTGCGTATCCTTTTTCCAAAGAGATAATGACTTATTTCACAAAAGGGATAAAATGTTGTACTCCATGTTTTACTAATTTACTTTAAATAGCCCCAGTACCATGAATTGCATACCACAGGTGCCCATAAATATGTTAACCGTCTTTAGCACATCCTGAATGAGTCATCATAGTCTCAATTTTATAATACTAGAAGCAAATATTTGAAAGCTATTGACTTAAAGAAAATAAAATAGTGATGACATCTGGAAAGGCCAAAATGTTAACCATCTGAAGTTTACCTACAATGCATTACTTCACTTGTAGATTTCCATTTCTCAAAGGGAAGCAGTGTCAGAGTTCTAATGCAAATTCTTTTATGCATAATGTGTCTGGGTAACTAACCACAGAGGTTTTTCCTTCTAAATGAAGCAAAGCAAAGGGCAGATCGGATTAGATTTCCCAGGCCTAACTCATCAATAGATGCAATAGATGATAAACTTTTTAGAAAGAGCACACACTTGCAGAGAAGACACCAAAACTAGCGAGAAAATGAGACATTATAACCTTGAAAAAGTGTTTGTAAAAAGTGTAGAGGGCAAATTTTTAGATTCTTCTTCACAATCCATAGTGGATCATTAAAAAATGTCATCCTCTTCTGATGAGACTATTCTTTAATAGGAAATGTATCTTGAGCACTTTTTCATTCATTGGTAATTATTAGGGAATAATGAAAGCTATAGCTATAAGAATTCTTAATATTTTCAGAGGACCAGAAGAAAGCTATTTTATGAGGCTGAAATATATAGAAATTTTCTCTAACGAATCTCAATTTTTATATTGTCACATGCCCTGAAGCTACTGGAATGAGAACATTTTTGCAAATCTAAAATAAATAACTAGAGTAGATTTGTTGCTCACAGAAAAACACGGCATGTTTTCATGAATACTTCTTCTACTTGATTCCTTTGACCTGAGAACTTGAGTGAAACTTTGGAAAAGCTGCCAAGTTCCAATGCTGGGAACAGACCCAGCCCGACATGATTTTTATTCTTTTCTACCTGGACACATTATCTCAAGTAGACAGGGATTAACAATGTACAATTACATTTTTACCAACCAATGTTTGCAATACTTTTGAGATGGCATGTATACGAAGAATGACAAATGGTTTTGTTTTAGTCATCAGTTAGGTGTGAACAGATTTTTATACCAGTTTCCCCCCACCCCCCCACCCCCATTTCCCTATCTCTGCCTTCTCAAACTAGTACTCCTTGGATATTTTTCCTGTGTTTCTCTTTGCCCCAACGTATTTTGTTCTGTCAAATCAGCTTCTGCTTAAACTTGTAGACCACCAGTTTGTCCGCAGCGGTGGCCCTCATAGGATGACATCTCTGGTCATCTCCCAGATGAAGCGCCTTCAGGAGACTTGTCAGGTTAGGAAAAGTTACTAGGGGGCAGGGAAGGGTGTTACCTGAGGAAGGGCAGATGGAAAACCAGCAGAGGAGCCATGCTCTGGTGTCTTTCTCTGCTGGGGTGATGGCCACACTTAGTCATTCACTGCTGCTGCCCTGACATCCTTCAGGCCTTTCTTCTCTTTTCTGGATTCTGTCCCAAGTATTGGTCACTTTATCCACTGGTGTTTCACTGGCTCATTGGTCCAGTCTTACCTCAATACATTTGATTTCACAACCACAGAAAGTAGACATGTTTGCCATCTGACTCCCAGAGTACATGATCATTTGTTAAAACAGCAATTCATTCCTCTTTCCAAATTATAGGCCTCTTGGCTGACTAGACATTCATAAAAGACTTGCCTCAGTCTTGCTTGGCAAACTATAAACTGAAATTTCTCCAGTCAGAGCTTCACATGAGTAGCCATCAAACTTTAGGCAAAGCCATTCCACTGGAGTCTACCAACTCTTAGCCAACTTGTGGGACAATCTCTCAAAGACACTTGTTCTCCTTTCAAGAACTGAGTCCCTAAATAATCACTACTCCTCTTCCCTCTCCCTCACTTACTAACTCTCCTTATTTTAACCTGTCTCATGAGAAGGCTGTAAAAAATTAGACATTTCTTAAATTTTGGCCTGGGGTCACAGTAAGATGTAACAGTGTACACATAAATATCAGACCTTAAGATAACCGAAATAAGCAAACTATGACTTTAGCTACATAAACATCTTTTTTCCTTTTTCTTTTTTGATTTCCCCTTAGACTGTCCCACATCATAGCATCATTTCATTTGAAATATTTCTTTCTTTATTGGTTTTATGGTTCCCACATTTTAATAACCTGGCTTTTTTTTAATTTGGTGTATGTTGGATTTCAAATTTTTTAAAAATAAAAGCTATCTAAAAATTTTCTTTTTTAATGAATATTTGGTCTTATCATGCCTGTAATAATTTTTTTCCCACATGGGTCATTAGTCTTTATTATGGGAAGAAATAACTTTCAGATGTAGGGAGCTCTTGGAATGAAAGTTTTAGTCTTTTAGAAATTCAAATAACCCTGACTTTTGGATGATAACAAAATACAAAGACTTGCAAGTGTTTGTGACTACTAATATAAATGTGCCCTTTCATCCAAGGAATTTTGCAGTATTTAAAAAATGCTGGTGAGAATGCAAAATGGTACAGCCACTTTGGAAGACAGCTTGGCAGTTTCTTAGAAAGCTAAACATACTCTTATCATACCATCCAGTAATTTTGCTCTTTGGTGTTTACCCACACGAACTGACAACTTATGTCCACACAAAAACCTGCACACGAATATTGATAAGAAGTTTATTCATTATTGCCACAACTTGGAAGCAGCTAAGACGTCCTTCACTAGATGAATGCATAAACAATCTGTGGTACCTCCAGAGAATGGAATGAATAAATGAATGAAGACCATTCAACAGTAAAAAGAAATGATCTATCAAGCCACAAAATGACATGAAGGAAAGAAATGCATAGTACTATCCGAAAAAAGCCAATCTGAAAAGCCTACATGCTAGAAGATTCCATCTATATGACTTTCTGGAAAAGGTGAAATGTGAAGACAGTAAAAGATCAGCAGCTGCCATGGATTGAGGGGAGGAAAGGAGGGATGAATGGAGCTCGGGATTCTTAGTGCAGTGAAACTATTTCGTATGATATTGTAAAGGTGAATACATGTCATTATACATCAGTCAACACCTATAAATGTTCAGTCAAAATACCGAATCCTAATGTAAACTATGGACTTAGTCAAGAGTAACATATCAATATTGTATCAGTTGTAACAAATGTACAACATGAATTCAAAATATCAATAGTAGGAGAAACTGGAGGAGCTTTGGGGCAGGCCAAGGGGGTATGTAGGATCTCTTGGTACTTTCTGCTTAATTTTTCTATAAGCCTCAAACTGCTGTAAAAAATAGTCTATTAATTTAAAACAAAACAGAAATGAGCTTCCTGCTTCTCAACCATAACAGAGTGAGAATGTCTTAAGGGCTTTCAAGGACACTTTCGGTAACGTCACGGCCCTTCTGTAGGATGGTGAATGGAACGAACGTGCATCAGTAAGTACATTTTGTGTGCCAGCCTTTATGCTAGGTGCTGTCTGTGCATTATCTCAGTGGAGCCCTAGGAGGTGAGTATTATAAGAGCCACTGAGGTTCAGAAAGGTTAAATAATTTGTCCAAGGCCACAATGCTAAGAAATGGTAGAGCCAAGTTTCCAATGAGGTCTTTCTTGTTGAAGGAAGAAAGGAGGCAGGTCCCTTCTCCACTCCCAAGGGTCAGGGCAGGGTGCAATGGAGGGGTAACGGGGACCTTTTCACTATCGTGCAAAGAGCTCACCCTCGTTATAACTGCAAGCTCCAGAAATCAGTGCCATGCAAAGCCCACGGCTACCCTGTCTCCCTCCCAAGATTTCCCTGCTGGGTGGGGTGCAGTGGTGATTTGGGGTCTCTCCCTATGGTAGCTGGGAGTTGCTGAGTCAGTGGGAAAACACAGTAGGAGGATACTGGTGTGGAAGGTCTGTGTAAATGAACTGGCTTTAATATTATATACTACAGAAAACACTTGCAATGTCCTTTATGATCCTCTCAGGATATTTTTATTACAATTACGGGCTACAGCCCATGAAAGGTACGCCGCGGTTCTCATTTTACCTGAGCAACTCCCATATTCTTTTCTTTACTTCTGCTCTTACATTAAAAAAAAAAAAAAAAAAAAAGTTTCAAGGCTTACATATTACCTTTGCTAATTTTGAAAGAGAAGGAAAACCTGCAGAATCAAAAGCTCAAATAGCTCACTTTAAAAGCACTTGAGAACAGGAGAAAGTTTTATGTGATTACATTAATAGCAGTGACAAATGCATGTAAAACACTTAACCGTGGTCTGTGATGCAAAGAAAACCCATTTAGGTGTCATTCATCTTTTTCACATTAGTACAATGAGTACTCTGCTTTATCTTCTTCTCAGACAACGCTTGAATTAGAATGCTGCATTTTCCAGACGCAAGCTGCCTAACTTTTCTTTGTGGCACTCTTTTACAGAAATGGTTAAAACTCTGAAACCCAAAGTATAAAACAAAATCTTTTTTTCCCCCTTAATTCCATCTCTCTAAAAAAATTTTTTTTGGAAATATTTTCTCTTTGAAGGGATCTCATTTCTATTTAACAGTTGGTTATCTCTAGTACGTCTTCCTCCAAAGGAAATAAACTGTGCAAAATAAACTATAATCCCTGATAAGGGATTTCCAAACTCAGAGCCATGAAGAATAGAAAAGAAATAGGGGATGGTAACTAAAACAGAGTTGGAGTGTGGAGAAAAAGTGGGAAGAGGAGAGGCGATGCGTGAAGAATGGACGGAGGTATTCGGAATGGCTGCTCTGAACAACCTAGCTTCCTACAGCCACGGCCTTGGAGAGCATTAAAACTTTCAGAAACTTTAGCCACACCCCTCTTCCCTCTCATGAAACTGCCACCCTTCCAATCCCCCAAGCCAGGTTTTACAGGTGAGAGAAACTGTATGATACGGTGAAAAAAAAAAAGAATTTTATGGAGAGTCAGGCAACCTGCCTTGAACTAACTGTGCCCTTGGCAGGTCACTTGACCACCCCGATCTTCTATTTCCACACTGGAAAGAGCAGGAGTTGGACTTCAAGATTCCATTGTTCCTTTCATCTCCGACTTATCTGAAAATCAGTCTTGGAGAAGTTACTTGTGCAAAGTCATATAGCTAGTTAGAGGCAGGGCCAGTCTAGATCTGAGGTGTATTGAAGAATCATAAAGGTTTTTACAGCTTCCCTTGGGTGGGGTGGTTTAGGAAGAAGTTTATTCTGTGGACAAATGCAGGCACCTATCTTTGTGAACCGCCCTGTGTTCCCCCAAACCTCAATACAAATTTGCTTTTTGATTTCAGATTTTCCCTGGAAGGTCAAGTCAGCCTGTGGAAGCTATCCCAGCACTGGCAGCTGGTTCATTTTTACTGTGAAAGTGGGAAGCCTAGAAAATAGCAGTCTGTTTACTAATGGGAGCAATGAGGTAGCACCTCACTAGAGCAAGCAGAAAGAGGATGTCAGGCAGGTAAGGGCTTTGGAGGGTAGGGGTGGAGAATCAGAGCCTGTCTTCCCACTGCAACCTCACGCCTTTCCCTGCAGCTGTGCAGAGGGACTCAGTGGACAGGAGGTCCAATGTTGGCTTTCCTCGCTGCCCTCCAAATACATATTTAAAGACTCCCAAAGGGATTTCTTGAAAACTTGAGTTTCTGATATGGAAGGAAATGTTTCCAGATATTTAAAAAAAAAAAAAAAAATCACAACAAGCTCCAACATCACACAAAGGAAAATACTTAGGTTTAAAACTTCGAAGGAATATTAAATAAGAGACAGAATTTTGGTTATGCCAGATATGAATGCCAGTACTATAGGAAAGAACCTCATAAAACATATCAAGCCCAGGCAAAAATAAAGCAAGCAAAAATAGAACACCATTTGAACTATACCAGGCCCGTAAATTCAGCTCCGGAATTACAAGCCAACACACATACCAGATTGTACAACGCCGCCTGAAAAGGGGGAAATTAGCAATAAACCAAAAAGTTTTTAAAAGTAGCATATTGAAAAGAAAAAAAAATGCAAACCCACAAAAGTCATAACAAGTAACTATCCTGGAAAAAATGCCAACAAAATATCTGATTTTCCTTTTTAAAGATTCTGGATTGCAGATCGCATCTGAGACAGGGGATGAGTCAATATGGGTGGGTAGGTTCAGTGTGTTTGACAAATAAGTTTTGCTTCTCACCAGGACATTTGGATGCTACATAAATAGAAACCTTCTTTTCATCTTGAGAGGCATAAGGAAGTGCTTTCTCAGAGTGGATATTTTCCTCAAATCACTTGGAAAAAGGAAAGAACATTTATTTCCATGTTTCTCATATCTAGCAAACTCTATTGACCTGAGATTGAACTTGAAAACATTGTTCTAGTACAGCCTCTCTGTAAATTCCAAACTTGCTTTCCTTTACCATCTGCCTGTGGTCTTAGAATTACCATCTCCTGCAGTACCTCCCGCTTTAAAGAATGCTTTTTCGTTTTGTGGGGGATGGGGCAGACCCCCCTCCAGTGTCAAGGTGTCAATGCCAGCGTGTGAAGCATGTCCCCAGAGCCTGCTGCCAGCCTCCCAACAAACTTTTCTGTATTCAGGGGATTGTGAGCTGGCTGATCAGGCTATGGTGCTGCATTCTGGGCAAGGTCACCTTGGCACCCCCTTGTTAAATCAAGGTGGCTTTTTTATTTTTATTTTTTTGAGTCTATAGCTCACACCTTCCAGGACCTGGAGAGAACAGAGAATCCTTGTGACACTTGTGGGAGAACCAAGCCCGGTGAAGGGCTCACTGTGCAGGCTGCTGTGTTTCTGGAATGCCGAGCTACACTCACATCCATGTCCGCACTGTCTAGAAAGCAGCAGCAGAGGCAGCTCCTGGGCTGCCATGGCCACCTCCCCTTGCCAAGGCCCCAAGTCTGCTGCAGGAGGTGGGTTCTGTTTTCGGAAGGTGATACTCCTCTCACTCCCCAGTGAGTGCCTGCTTCTTACCTTAAGTGTTCGGAGCCCTTTGAAATTTAAAATGCACATTTGCCATTCACATCTGGTGTGATTAGACTTGCTTATTTCAAAAGAGGGGTGGGGGGAGTTGACTATATTTAGGCCCTAAAGAGTGAAAGGAATTGGCCCAAGGAAACGGATCAAGTGCTTGTGTTTTTCAATTTATTTGTCCCTGGGCTGCTACTCTCTTTGAGTTTCTCTTATTTAGTCTCTGACCCACAGTTGGAGCTAGAATACAGATCACTATCCTTAGAAGGAAACTGAATAATTAAAGGTCATTCAATATACCGTCATTCTTTTATATAACCTCCAAGGGGAAGGCACTTAGGGCTAACAATGCTGTACGGTCCAGTTTTGTAAAGTAGAATTATAATTGTAATCCTAGAATGCCATGCTTTCCACTCGGCGTGGGGCCTGATGCACTTTCTTAAATAGTTGCCTTTATGTTTATTTGCCTGGGTATGTAATAGGGTGAATGTTCTAAGGCATTCTATTTCTTCAGAGAGCTGATGTTTGAAAAGCTCAAATATTTGTACTTCATCTTAATTGCAAAATATATATATAAATATATGTGTTTAATTGCCAAATACATATATCTAATTGCCAAATACATGTATGGTTAATTGCCGTATATGTATTTCCCTGTGCAACTCATTCTGCTTTCAAGAAACTCAGATTTTTCTCTGTGTTTGCTTTTAGATCAAATCTCAAGTATAAGATACAATAGCATTTGATTGTTATTCACTTATTAAGTATAATTTAATGAATATTGAATATTCCATGGGTATGGTATTGAACATAGGAATTCCATGGATTTTGTATGGTGGCCTTTTCTCACTTGCCTATAGAAATATTGGGAAAAGGTAAGGACATACGTATGCATTTTTCTCCTGTTGGGGAATGTCTGTTTGAATAAAGCAGTAGGATTTCTCTACTTCGAGGCAAGGAACATGGGCTGAACAAGGAGGAAGCTGGGGATTTAAGCTGCTCTACGAAAAACAGATACTTTAACTCTGGGCAATCAGAAGCGGAAATGTTTGATTTTATATTACCTGTTGCTTTGTGTCTGAAGGGCTTACCAATATTTTTCACATGACATAAGGGATAGAAAATAAAAATATTTGTACTACAAACTAGGATAAACTAAAGAGTATTTGAAACATAATTGAGGATCCTTCATGCTGCAAGTGACTTGCTCAAGGGCTTGGGCCACCCCTGGCCCCATCTGCCTACCCAGCGATGGAGAATGTCCTCATCTCGCAGTGCACCTGTTGGAATCCAAACCCTAGTTCAGCATCCCTGGATAAGGAGATGGCAAAGCAGGCAAGGTTTGTCTTTTCTTTCCCATCTTGATCAATTTCATTCAATTACTAAATATTTAGTAAAGCTATAAAACATGCTGTCACTGGGCTCTTAATTGTCCTACAAGTAATGATCAGAGCTATCCAAGATATGATACACAAATCTAGCAGTTGCATATCTGAGAAAGTTATTATTCTTTCAAAAAATGTCAAAGAAAAAAATGAATTATTTTTTCCCTTTACCTTCAATCACTTTATCTGTGTTCTATCTGCATATCTTACTCAGTCTTGCCACCATTCAGAAATCACTCCTTTCTTGGCTCCAGGTAAAACATCTTTTCTCTGATAATTAAAATAATTCAGGTCAAGAAGTAAATAAACCTTAACTCCATCTATTTTAAAGAGTTTGTGATCATAAATCAATCTTTAATTATTGGAACACCCAGTGAAGAAGCAGGCATTCTTGATTTCCTCAAAGTCTCTGGAGCTTTCTCTTCTTATTTATCTCATTTTTCAAGTAGCAGATATAGGGAAGCAATTTTTCTGAGCCAAAGAATCTCATGAGCTATCCTTTCCTTCCTCCCTGGAATCCTTCCCTGTCTTCCTAAGTTCAGGAAGAAAAGAGCCACTAATTCAGGAGAGTGTTTATTGGCACAGGTAGCTGAATTTTCAAAATTAAATCTGAATTTGATAAGGACCTTTAATCCTTTATTAAATTGGCTTGAAAGGTTTACTTTTGGGCTAAAAACATCAAAATGTCTGAAACTTCAGTTCCATGTTCAAGAATAGAGACAATAACCATAACAGCATGCAGACAAATCAGTTCAGCTCCTGTTTATAGCTGAAGCGCGATTGCTCACTGGCAGCATCGTCGCTCAGAAGCCGTATGGCGAGGGTAGCTGGACCATACTACAGAAAAACCATACTTGGAATCTGAAAGACTTGAGTTTGAATCCTGATTTGTCCACTTCTCCAATGGGTGGTTTTGTCTTGATTACTGAAGCTTTCTGACTTGTCTCTGCTTTCTTGTCTGTAAAATGGGCTATTTCTTTTTGTATATGAATGTTTATAGCAACTTTATTCATAAAACCAGAAATGACCCAAATGTCTCTCAACTGGTGAAAAGGTAAACTTGGGTCCATAATGCAGTGGAATACTACTCGGCTACAAATATGAATGAACTAGTGATATCATATCATGGGTGGATACCAAGTGTAGTATGCTTTGTGAAAGAAGCCACACTCAAAATCTACATATTGTGATGATTTCGTTCACATGATATCCTGGGATAAGCAAAACCATCCTTCCATATCTTTAAATCATCTCTAGATTACTTGTATTAATAATGCCTAATACAATACCTACACATTTCACTTGTGTGGATTCAACGGAGTACTTGGAGTGTGGCAAATTCAAGTTTTGCTTTTTGGAATTTTGTGGAATTTTTTTAAATCCCACTGCTAGATATTTATTCAAAGGAAACAAAATGAGAATATTGAAGAGATAGTTATACTCCCATGCACTATTCACAATCACTAAGATATGGACTCGATCTAGCTGTTCAACACTAGATGAATGGATACAGAAAATGTGGTATATGTACACAGTGAAATACTATTCAGCCAGATAAAATAATGAAATCCTGTCATTGGAGGCAACATGGATAAGCCTGGAGGACATTATATTAAGTAAAATAAATCAGGCATGGAAAGATAAATACCACATTCACTCATATGTGGGAGCTAAACAATTTGAGCTCATGGAAGTAGAGTGTAGAATTATGGGTATTAGAGGCAGGGAAGGGGAGGAGGGAGGAGGAGAGGGTAGGAGGGAGGGGAGGATGCGGAGAAGTTGGTTAATGGATGCAAAATTGCAGCTAGATAGGAGGAATAAGTTCTAGTGTTCTACAGCACTGTTGGGTGACTATAGTTAACAATAATTTATTGAATATTTTCAAACAGCTAGAAGAATCTTTGAATGTTGCTAATGCAAAGAAATGATAAACATTTAAATGAGGTGATAGATATGCTGATTATCCCGATTTCATCATTACACGTTGCATACATGTACTGAAATACCACTCTGTGGGCTATAACTCTAGCTCAAAGAGGTTGGTGTGCCAGTGGAATGAGATACGAACGCGCTGAGCACGCAGAATTCCATCTATAAGGTGTAGTCAGACATTAAATGGATGATGCTAGGCTGTAGTTTCTCAAAGATATTTCTTAGGCCTCCATCTTGCTACATGGTTTCAGATTATGGTTAGGTAAACTGGGGTTAACTACTTTCTATTCCAGCCTTGGGAGTAGAGAAGGGATAAAGTAGGACTCACCTCTATATTTAGTCTGCCCCCAAATTTGTAATATCAAGTTCGAGCTTCCCCGGGGAGCCAGGAAACCCCACAAGGCTGATTCAACTTTGGAGACCTGCTAGCGCAGAAGCAAAACCGGGGTCAGAACTGATCTTGGGATGTCTTTTTTCCCTCTCATCGGGGCCAAATTTCCATCCCTACGGCACATTGAAATTTCTTATGGAACTTAAAAAAAAAATACTGATAGGGAGGCTCTAGCCCCAGAGATTTTGATTTAAATGGTCTGAGTTAGGGCTTGGGCAATAGTAATTTTTTAACTTTCTTAAATGATCCCTGCCCTAGAGAACCACTGCTCTGGACATTGCAGATCTAAGTGACCTGACGTTAGAGGTCAAGGTTGTGATGGAGGCATTTAATACTGGAGAACCCTTCCTCACTCAGGTGCTTCAATCATTGAGAAAAGAGCAAGAGAAAAGGAATTGGAGTGATAATCTTCCTTTTAAAAGGAATAAAATTAGCAAAATGAGCTCCACTTGGAGCAAGTACTGGGCAGTGCGAAAGAGCCCTTTCTCGCCTGCCTGTGAGTTCCGGTTTTCCGAGCAGCAGTTGAATAAACACAATACTGCAGATTTTTTACATCATAACTCCAGAAGCCTCATTTAAGCTGATATCATTATGGACTTTTAAATTTCCTGCCTACATTTAGTCCCTTGATTTCTGAATTAAGAAGTACTTAGAATGTAATGACTTACTTAGATTGCTTGTTCTCTAATGGTTACAGAGCTGCGCTCTTAAACCGCTACGCACGGAGGATATTTTGATCAAGTCACAGTCAATTGTCTTAAAAAGCCAAAGTCAGAAAGAGCAATGTGAAAGCATTCAAATG
The DNA here is from genome assembly GCA_004363605.1 of Indri indri. Classification (NCBI taxonomy): domain Eukaryota; kingdom Metazoa; phylum Chordata; class Mammalia; order Primates; family Indriidae; genus Indri; species Indri indri. Next base: position 27,983 of record RJWJ010007839.1, on the reverse strand, counting down.
ATGGGAATAGAACCAAGATGTCTTGATTTCCAGTTCTATCAATTAAATTACATAATAAAACACAGGGCTACTCCTCTCCTTGAAATAGTGGCGTACACATGTTTTTCCTCTTTCTTTTGCTGAAGATCTCTGATCAGTCACAATGACTGCATTTCTGTTCTGCTTCATATGATAAAACTCTTTTCACCTAATTTCTACTTTTGTTCTTGTCTGTTTACATCTCCAAATAAACTGAGGGTCCTTTGGCTGGATACCACGGGAATGGTCCTCACTCTCCGTTCTAGTGAACAAAGCCTCAAACTGAGTAAATGGCAATGCTAAGCATCTTAACAGAGCAGAAGTAATATCTACCCTGTCATTGCTAAATAATTAGGAGCTTCTTTAAGAACTATATAAAAACTGGTTGGGCGAGGTGTCTCATGCCTGTAATCCTTGCACTCTGTGAGGCCGAGGTGGGAAGATTGCTTGAGGTCAGGAGTTCGAGACCAGCCTAAGTAAGAGCAAGACCCCTTCTCTACAAAAAATGGAAAAAATTAGCCAAGCATGGTGGTGCATGCCTGTAGTCCCAGCTACTCAGGAGGCTAAGGCAGGAGGATAGCTTGAACCCAGGAGTAGTTGAGGTTACAGTGAGCTATGATGATGCCACTGCACTCTAGCCAGGGCAACAGAGCAAGACTTTGTGTCAAAAAAAAAAAAAAAAAAAAAATTTAAGTTATTAAGTATGAAATGTCCAATTTCCTTAAATGCTAACTTTGACAGTTATTTCTACCATTTCACTTTGACACTTTTGTTTTATGTTTATTGTTAAGGTACATCCTCAGTCTTTTCAAATGTACGTTTTGACTTGTGATTATCTTTCATTTTTTTTAAAGCAATTTTTGCGAAACCATGGATAAGTCAAAAATTCATGTTATTTTAGAATATGAGTTTCCTTGTGGAACCAATGCAGCACAGACAGCTCAAAATATCAACCAAGTATTTGGGAAGGATGTGGGTAATGAACACACAGTACGTCTGATGGTTTGAGAAGTTGTATTCTGGTGATTTTAATCTTGAAAATGAGCCACCTGGGCAACCTAACACCAAGGTGGATAATGAGTTGGAAGCTGCAATGGAAGTGAATCCATCTCAACCTACACGTGAATTAGCAGCAAGGTTTGACATTACTATTCCAGTATTGGACCATTTGAAACAAATTGGCAAGGCAAAGAAGCTGGATAGATGGGTTCCACATGAATTAAACAAGTGTCAGAAGAGAAATCATCTTGAAGCTTGCTTTTCTTTGCTGTTACAACATAAAGGTGAACCACTTCTACACTGTATTGTTACCTGTGATGAAAAATGGATTCTTTTTGACAATGTCAAGAGTTTGGCACAAGGGTTGTATAAAGATGAAATGTTGAAACACAGTCCAAAACCAAATATTCATCAGAAAAAGCTAATGGTGTCTGTTCGGTGGTCCAGCTCTGGTATTATCCACTACAGCTTCATGAAACCTGGTCAATCCCTTACAGCAGATGTCTACTGCAACCAAGTGGATGAAATGATGAGGATGCTTGTGATTAAGCAGCTGAGACTGGTCAATAGAGACAGGCCAATCCTCTTGCAAGACAACACTGATCACATGTCGCACAAACGCCGCTCAAACTACAGAGGCTGGACTTGGAAACTCTCTGTCATCCACCATATTAACCAGACCTTGCACCAACTGACTATCACTTCTTCCAGGCTTTGGACCACTTCTTGCAAGGAAAAATATTCAATTCTCAATAAGCTGTGCAAAACGCCTTTCGAGATTTCATCACCACTAGCTCTCCAGGCTTCTTCACTGCTGGCATAAACAAGCTGCTGTTAAGATGGCAAAACTGTGTCGATAGTTTAGGTGCATACTTTGATTAATTGCACTGCTTCTTGTTTGAGATATAACAAATTACACCTTCGATTAGAAATTGGACATTTCATGTTTAATGACCTAAAATTTTTATGCAAAAATAAGTATTTCTGACTTAGACTTATCTGCACAAAGAGAGGATTCATTTAATCACCTAATCCTATACCTAAGTCAAAGGGCTTCCCTGCTTTTATACTATCCCCCCCGCCACCAAAAGATATTAATATTAATCATGGGGAGAAAATTGACAACCCATCGAGGTCTGATGTCAGGAGGATGGATTTGATTACTTTCAGCTAATTTGGGTAGGAAGGCATAAGGATAGTTGTGAAAATAAGCTCCTACTAAATCAGAACCTGTCTCTAATCCTACTGACAGTAGGGCTAAAGAAAAGAAGAAACGTTTAGCATGTAACTGCAAATGGAGACTGTTGTAGGAGCCCTGGGTGATATTCCCATAAAGGAGAGTGCTTCAGAAAGGGACCTCTCCAGGTTAATGACTGGTTCACTCTGCATAGTGGATTCCTTCACTCCGCAAATATTTATTGAGTGCTAGGTACTTATTAGACACAGAACAATGAGTTTATTGGAGGTGTAATGTCTCGTTAGGCAAGCTTGGTGACCCTGGTAAGTGGATCAGCTGGACCTGCTCTGGCTTAGTGTATCCTGAATTTAAAATGACGTCTGCATTCTTGGTCCCATGATAACCTTATAAATTATTTGGAAGTTTTGTGGAAAATCATCCATTTATTTTAGCTTTCAACTTTGTTTTTATGAAATTAATCTCCCCCAAATTACAATTCTTTAAATTTTCTTTCTATGCCTAGTTACTAGTTATGTTGGTGATACATTTCCTTGATTTGGTGTTAACTCTTGATTATATTTGCTAAAGGTTTACAATATGAAAATTAGCTATATATATATATACAGATTATTGTTATATATCATAAACATTCAAAGCATATATTATTAAGTGAAAAAAGCAAGGTACAGAACAACATGTATAATGTGATGTTATTTGGTTAACAAAGTTTATATTATGTATACTTGTGGGAAGGAAGGTGTGTTGAGACTGGAGAAGGAAGTTAGCTTTTATTCCCACCTTCTTTACCATCAACATTCTCTACCATGATTAACTTTAATAATGTTAAAAAATAACTGTTTTAAATGAATGAAAGATCTCAAGACTGATATCTAGACAGCGTTCAGCACGCTAAGGGCCTGTTTTCAAGCTACAGAGGTCTCAGTCCTGCAGGCTTTAAGCGTCAGCTCTACTGAACTTGATTGTGTTTTTGATAACTGGCAGCGTGTCATCAGGGTGGATTGCCAGAACACTTAGGGGAAGTCACTTGATCAACTTGTCCTTGGCACAATGGCCATTCTGAAAATAGACATACTCAAGTGAAATGATTTATAGTAAGAACTTATTCCAAATGTTCAGTTAACTGGAGTGTATGTTGTGTTTGAAAAATATTTTTTAAAATGTGGATTGTTTTGTTATACATTGAAGAGAAAAGCCCTGTCTGAATTACAGTATTTAATTTTGAGTCATGTTGTATTATGATCTGGAATACCCTTTTGGACTGCACTTCCTTGCCTTGGTCCATTTAGAAATTTCTAAGTGCTCAGGGCATATGCTGAAACAAGAAAGATTCCTATGTCTGGAAGAGAAAAGATGACCAGGGAACATGTAGACAAATTTGCTCACACAAATACACATATACACACAACTAGAAAAAATACTTTGTAACAAATGTGACACAGATAGGATACCTTTTTAATTACAAAATGAGCTTTTGCAAATCCATTCAACATGCACAAAGATAAATAGACAAAGGCTATAAACCAACAGTTCTCAAATGAAGAAATACGGTTCATTTATTCACTAATTTAATACAATTTTTATTGAGTCCTTGAGACAGGAGCATTACATATTTGTCATGAGGTTCCTAAGCAAGACTAATCAAAGCTGGAAACTGAGAGGAAAGAGAGAAATGTCACCTTCTGCACCTTGGGGGCCTCCATAATTACTCTTGGTCTTGTGACCACAGAAAGCATCACTTTGACGTAAGACAAATGAATCTGCCAGAAGTACTGGTAATACTTCGACACCACACAGGAGTATTATGTGCTATGCTTGCTTTATTTATCGCTTTCAGATACACCTAGACTCACCGTAACTGCCAATACCATGTAACACCAGGTCATACCTGGTGCCACACTTCACCTCTGAGCCTCACTTCCAGCACTTGCCATTTCCACTGGCCTCGCGTTTCTGTACACTCCCTTCTCCCCTTTTGCCGGCTACTTCCTGCTCAATAATTAAGGACATGGAGATTGTGGCTGAGAGTACGGTAGTAGCAATAGGGACCGAGGGAGTGGGTAAGTTCGTGGACTACTTCAGAGACTGTCATGACTAGAACCTGGTAAGTCATTGCATGGGGGCTGTGGGTGAGAAAAAGGGAGCAATGAGTGGCTCCCGGGTTTTTAATGTGAGCTCCTGGGAGATTGTAGCACTGGTAACGGAACAGGAAAACTAGAGGAAGAACAGCATGAGAAGGAAAGGAATTCAGTTCTGAACACGTTGAGTTTGAGATATCTGTGAGATACCAAAGAAGGGATGTGACGAAGGGTTTGGTTCTATTCATCTGGAGTTAAGCAAAGAGATCGGGGCCGCAGATACGTATAGATGTAATCAAGCCCTTCATAGGTGTGGATGAGATTGCTTAAGCCTTGTTTGTAGTGAGACATGATAAGTGGGCCCAGGCTAAGAGTCCTGAGTAACTCCAGTGTTTTATGAATGGGTCAGGGAGGAAGAGCTAATAAAAGTGCCACAGAGGTAGAAGGAAAATTGGGACAGCGCCTTTGTTCATGCTGATCCTTTCCCTTGCAGTAACCTCCCTCTCTTCTTTGCACGGTGAAATACAGCAAATCCTTTCTTCAAGACATGTCAAGTGTCTTTTTGGTGAAGCAAACTTTGTCGATTCATTCTCTACTTCCCCAAGTGCCATCAAAGTTCCATCGCTCTCTTTCCTCTGCTTCTGTAGCCCTTCGAAGAAAGCAGAAGTGAAATTGTGAACGTGACTCTGAAGACATCTCCCGCCCTCACCCCTGTGGGGCATGGCAGGTGATTCTAATCTATTTCTGTTTTCTAACACCAAGAAATACATGTGAAATGGTCGAAAGAGTTGAATTAAGTTTGTTTGCCTGATGTTGAAAACTTTGTTTCTCATTCTGACAAACATTTGGGCCTAGTAGGACACATTAGTCAGAAAAAAATATCCATAAGTTTTTAAGAACTCTTGTTTTATAATGGAATCATTTCTTGTACAACATTGCAAGTTAATTAGTTTGTTATTATTCATGCCACACCTACTTCCAAAAAGAATTTGAGATAGCTTGCAATGAGTCACATGAATAATTATTATCTTTAAAAACAGCACGAAAGCATCATGCAATGGAAAAAGGTGATAACATTAGCTGATAAGTTAGGCCGAAGAAAATTGCTGCAATTGCAATAAAGGTACAGCTTTATACTTCTTAGCAGACAGAGTGATATGTTCTCTTTTTCTGAGCAGCCCCTGGATTTTTGTGGAACTTTGTGTAGGTGGAGGATAGCACATACGCATATTACATAGACCCACTAAAATTTTGCTGGGCTTAATTATATCTTTGAACTATTTATTTGCAATGTTGTGTATAATTTGCTTAAAAATGGCCTGCGAACTAAAACAACAACCACAAAAAACACAACTCTCTCACTTGCAGGAAAAACTAAACAGACTTTCTCCTCTGCAGAACGAGGATTCTTGTTTAAGGCAAAAATATTTCAAGCTATTTCAATTGTATTTTTAGAATATGTTGCTTGAGAACATTTGACCAAAAAAACTACCATAAATTTATTAACCCTTAAATGTTTTGTATTTATTAAAACATAAAACTATCTGAATTTATTTTCAAGAGATGGCTCAGTTATTTGCATAAGATTACTTGTTTAGCATAGAGACATTGCTTGGTAAACAAGAGGTTGAAATGTTTTTGTAGAAGCTCCAAAAGTCTTCTGATCAGAAATTGGGAGCCTCCAGTCTAGGTTAGTGGTTTTTCAAGTTATTACTGTAATTAGTTTGTTTGTTTAGTTGTAATTGACTGTGTAGCTGTTTGTTCAAAGAACTCGAGGCTCTGAAGATCAACAGATCACAGCTCTGATTAAGGCTGGAACTGGACTCTACATGTTTGGGGGCCAGAAGAGACCTTATTAAAAATCCTATTATCATCCAACCAAAATTATGCTAAAGAGAAAATATTATTAAATATCATCAATTTTCCTGAATGATAATGAGTAGCTTGGCATTTGATGTTAGCTTCAGTATGCTTGTTTAAATATCTGTGACTTTAAAATATGCACTGCCTTTATTTTTACATCTCCAAAATTGCAAATTTCCTCTAAGAAGTTTCTTAAAGTGCTAGAAGATTCTTTAGATTATAAATTAGTCAAACATACAGACTTTGAGGGGAAAATGATACTCTAATTACTTTATCAAATCAGATGGAGTTCAGATTTTTCAAACTCCCCCCAAAAGAAAGAGAACTTTGAGGTGAATTATTCCTTCAAGTTAAGTTCCACCTGTTGCTAACTGTATCACAAAGCACACATTGTAATTTTATTCTGTGATAGAATTTCCATCTTCTTAATATTTCTAGAATTCAAAAGAGACGATTTTGATTAATAATTTCTTTTTCTTTTTTCTTTTTTGGCACAAGGTCTTACTCTGTTGCCCAGGCTACAGTGCAGTGGTGTTATCATAGCTCACAATAACCTCAAACTCCTGGGCTCGAGCGATGCTCCTGCCTCAGCCTTCCGAGTAGCTGGGACAACAGGCATGAGCCACCATGCCCAGCTAATTTTTTTTTAATGTTGGTAGAATGCAGGGAATTAAAGAATCTCTCTCAGTGTGTTTTAAACATACACCCGTACACACCCCCATATCACAGCTAAAATCACATATGTGAAAAAATGAAATTATGCTTCCTTCGCAAACCAGCATTTCTGAATCAGTGCTCGATATCATCATGGGACATCTCCCATCTCATGGATTATGTGTTCTGTGATTTGACATAGATCCTGGATCCCGAGAGTTTGCTACTGACTCAGGCTGCTTGAGGGCAAAGGCAGCTTCCTGCTGATCCTGGTATTTCAGGATCCAAGTCCAAGTTTGCAGAATTTAATTCAATTAAATGGAGATCCCTATCCAAGTATAAAAGAAAATGGTGACTTCTTGTTGTCCTTTCCACCCTTCCAACCCCATCCTCCCCTCTCCTCCCCACCCCCAACTCCACCCCCAGTCATCATGAACTCAGATTAGGTCCCCACATGCCTCTCCCTCCACCTGCCTTTGGCCTTTTGCGAATGCTATTCCCTTTCACTGGAATGTTCTTCCTCACCTTACACCTGGGTAGGTTATACTCATTTTTCAGGGCCACGCTTTTCCTTCTTCTCTGAGAGTACTTTATAACTCCCCAAGTCTGGATTAATTATCCTTCAAAATGTACTCCCATAAGAATGGCAGCATAGCTGTCATCAAGCACTATTGCAATAGAATTATCCCCCCTAGATTGTAAACTTGAGGTGGCAGGCAGGGTATGTTATTTTAGTTACCTGTATACCCTCAGGATCTTCTCACAATGACTGAGACTTAGTAGGTGCTCAGTAAATACTTGGATAGGTAAAGAAAATAAATGAATGAATAAGTGCAATAGCCAGGAACCCTTTCTCAAGCATCCTATCTTCCAGAACCTTCTCAGCAATTATGACTTCACTGTTGGCACAGTGGCCTTGTTTTAGATAAAGCCCTGTTACTGAATTGATAAGAAAAATGGCTGAAATTGTTCATGAAACTGGAAGTGCCACAGACTCAACTCTTGCATCCATGTTCACAACATCCTGGCCTTTGTAGACAGGATGGAACTCTGGCTCCCTGGCTTCAGGTGAAGCAAACCAACCTAGCCTTCCTCCTTTAGTTTCTACTTCATCAACTGGTGTAATTCTTGGATATGGGGATGTGGTCTCTCTATTTTCAATGTATTGATTAAGGGTCTCTTGTAAAAGAAAATCTGTGGACTTACCATTTAGCCACTCAAGACTCAGGATTCTGCCGAAGCATGTCATCATCTCGGCTATTACGAGCCAGCAAATGCCAGGCAGAGAATGGGTAAAGGGAAAACCCTTACAAACCCTTGTGAGAGTGCTCTTCAAGTTATAAATATGTATTGGCAAAATCCTTTGATCAAATCTCAACATGTGCCTTTCCTCATAGTAAGGAATCATCCCCACCCTCTCTTAAAAAGCAGATGAAGGCTCACTTAGAGCCATCTGGAAGAAGATGCTGGTTGATTAGGGTTCAGTCTCTCTCCTTAGAGAACAGCTTACACAAAATTACAGTGAATAGAGTTTCGGAATCAAGCTGCTTTTCCCTTTTCCTTTTACAATATGTACTTTACTGAACGCATAGTGATCTCTCTAAAGACATTTTTCTCTTTTATTTCCCAGTCCCTTTCTGACAGAAATTCTTTTCTTTGCAGAGAAATAAGGCTTTTCTTTCATTGCCTCTATTCCCTTGATGACATGAAGTATTCAATCACAACCAATTTACAGATAATGTGCTAGTTTCTTGTGTGTGTTTGCTCGTTTCGTCACCTGTGCCAGATTGTCAAATGCATGCCCTAGATAACGCTGCTACCTTAGTCAACAAGTCTCATCATGCTTCTAAATGGAAACGTTCTGGAAATTTTCCTCTCGGCTATTTTTTTGTTTGTTTTTTTCTTTTTGCCTGTAACGTTTTGGATGACTCTGAGGTGGATTTTCTCTGCCTGGCCAGTGCCTCATGCTTTGCAGTCGCTCTAGTTATAGTGTTAACCCTGTGGTCAGCTATTTGTTCAATCAGCTTGTAAACAAGTTGTCAAATTCATTCTTCAAGTCACTATAGGTCATCAGCTGGGAAATGCACAGGGGAAGAAAATAATCTTCCATCAGCAGGGTAGAAAAGCCAGTGGAAGGTCTTCGACTTGGTGGATCCCTGCTGATCTCAACAGTGGCAGAAAGGTGGGACGAAGCTCTTAATATGGTTCCTGCTTTGCCCTATAAAGGCAGGAAAAAATCCCAATGCTATGAAATGCTGCAAAGAGTCTAGCCATCCAGCTTTTCAGTGCCATTTGGGTAAAGGAGCTTAGTCAATTTTACTTAAAAGTGTAGTATAACCGTTGTTGGAATAGGTTTTAGTGGGGGGAAGGGACTGGCAAAGAAGAATTTAGTGTTAGTTTTGTTAATGTTGTCAATATTAGTGACCTCGATTACCTTGCTAAAAATAATGGGAAAGATTAAGAGGCAAGGTAGCTACAGCCTAAAGATTTCTAATCTCTAGATTTCTACCCACATATTTATGCACCCAGACTCTTGTTTTCACTCTTAGTAAACAGCAGGAGCTGTGTGGGTGTGCTCCTTGCCTCTCCTCTGATAAGCTGACAACCATCATGAAAAAGTTGGCATGTCCCTAGATTGTGGCACGAAGATGCATCGAATGCTATGACCAGCTAATGATCAGTGGGTGGGAAGCAGATGCGACTGTGACAAGAGTTAGAGGCAAAAGTTCTGGGTTCTCCGATCTCCATGAAGGGCTGACTTCACACGCATGCAGGCATGGGTGGTCACACAGGGCCTACGTTTAAAAGGTCCCTAAGCTTGGCTTAATACTCTGCTGCTGCCCTCTTGCTGTTCTTAATAATTTTTGAAGGAGGGTCCTTACATTTTCATGTTGCGCTGGGCCCAGAAAATTGTGTGGCCAATCTTGTCTCCAATATGTATTGTTGAACAATATGTATTAAAAAGCTGTGAAGAAAAATGTGTATAGTATGTGTAAAAAAAACAAAAACAAAAACAACAACAAAAAAAACACCAGAGCTCTATGCTTTAACTACTCCTCCCACACACACAACACATACACCTATGTATTACACGTATTGAAAGGCAATTTTGTGTAGTAGTTAAGAATAGACTCTGCTACTAGATTGCCTGGGTTTGAAACTTATCATAGGAAAGTTACTATATTTTCTGGTGCCTCAGCGTCCTCATTTAAAAAATGGGGTAAAAATAGTACCTGTCTCATAGGGTTGCTGTGAGGACCGAGTGATTTAATAAGCGGAAAGTACTTAGAGCACCGTCCAGTATGTAGAAAAGCTGTATCATCTATTACGTTGTTATCAATATGGATTATGTCATTATTATTCAATTAGATTATTTCTGGAAGGCTGTATAATAAACTCATAAAAATGGTTCTGTCTAGAGAAAGGGACTAAGGAGCAGGGATAGGTGCAGAAGCAGATTTTATAAGACCTCAATTTACATGAGTTTAGCTATCTCTCAAGAAAAACAATACAAATTATAAATAAAAATAGGGCAAACATTTATTTAGAAAGAAAACATTCTAGTGTTGGCAAATACTACAAACAGCCCAGAAAAAATAAAATAATATTTTATTTATTAATTGACTAACAGACCTCTAAAATACTTTTCCCTTACATTTTTTGCTACATAATCTTTTATTGCCTCCTCTTGAGGTATAAATGACATAGCATAAAATTTATCATTGGAAGTGCACAGTTTGGTGATTTTCAGTAAATTTACATAGTTGTACATGTTTTAAACCATTTCCATCAACCCAGAAAGTTCTCTCATGACCATGAACATGTGTTTTGTTAAATTCATTCTTAAGTGTTTCAATATTTTGATGCCATTGGGAATGAAATGATTTTCTTAATTTTATTTTCTGATTATTGCTAATCAGAACATAAAAATTGACAGGTTTGTCCTCCCAGTTCCATGCCCTTTCTTTCTTTGGAAACATCTTCTCAATTGCAGTAACCTAGAGTCTAAAATTTAGACATATAATTGATTTTTTTTGTTTATTAATCTTGTATCCTGCAACCTTGCTAAACTTACTCGTTAGTTCTAGAAGTTTTTTTGTTTTGTGTCAAATATTTCTTATAATTGCCTACATTTAGGACCATGTTGCTGCCAAAAAAGACAGCTTTACTTTTTCCTTTCCAGTTTGCATGCCTTTAATTTTTTATTCCTGTTTTATTGCACTGGCTAGAAGCTCCTGTACAATGTTGAATTGAAGTTGTGAGAGGGGACATCCTTACTTGTTCCTTATCTTAGGGGAAAAGCATTCAGTCTTTCAATATCAAGTATGATGTTAGTGCTGAGGTGTTTTGGTTTTTTACATACTAATTAACAGATTGAGGAATTTCTCTTCTATTTCTAATTTGTTGAGAGTTTTTATTATCAACGGGTGTTGGATCTTGTCAAATGATTTTGCTGCATCTGCAGAGAGGATCATGTAGGTTTGTATTTTATTCTATTACTTTAATTGACTTTCAGATATTGAACCAACTTTTCATTTCTTGGTAAATGTATGTATTTCTTTTTTATATATTGCTTGATTTGGTTTGCTAATAAAGATTTTTGCGTCTATGTTCATGAGGGACATTTACTTAATAGTTTTCATTTCATGATGTCTTTGGATAATATTGACCTCATAGAATGAGTTGGGATGTGTTCCCTCCTCCTTTAGTTTCTAAATAAATTTAAATGGGAATAGTGTTATTTCCTCCTTAAGTATTTGAGAAAATTCACCATTCTGGGTTATTTTGATGTAGGGGTTCTTGGGTTAGGCACAGAGGATTAAGCAGAGAGGAGATGGCTTCTGGAGAGGTAGAAACTATTAGCATACCTGCTGTTATTTTTTTCCATATCATCCCTAACACAAAAAGAGAGAGAATGAAAGAAAAATTTGTTCAACCCACTTACTTGCTGATGCTTCTAGGATTTTGATATGTTATTTGTGTTTTACTTGAGTGAGTTTCAGATTTTGTCTTATAAGGTAGGTTTTGACAGGGAGAGAGTATGAGGACTACTGTAAATGAGAAGATGTTTCCAAAGAAAGAAAGGGTGCAGAAGAACTGGGAGGACAAACTTGCCAATTTCTTCATTTTATCTATACGCTGTAGTGGCCAGAAAGCAAAGTGTTATTTTATGAAACAACTATGGTCAGACCATGGCAATAATTCAGCCAACTTGGATTCCAGTTAAAGGAATGGAAAGATCTGACATTTGGGACCAATTATTGAAGTTGGAACCTTAAAAACAGGTTTAAAAGGCACCACAAGATGGGGACTCCATGTTCAGATTTCACCAGGTCAGATATATTGATATTTTCTGTCAGTCTGTCCACAGATATCACTATGATCAGACATCACTGAGGTACTCTGACCTTTGAGATGTAAATGAAATTCAGTTGGACCATAATCCAGGTAAATCTAGTAAATTGGGAACCTCTGAGTTTTCTCTTTATTCATAGAGCAAAGGTAATTTTTTCCATACAGTCTCTGTTACAACTACTCAATTCTGCCATTGAAGTGCAAGAACAGCCATAGGAAACATGTAAACAAATGAGCATGGTTGTGTCCCATGTTCTTTATTTACAGAAATAGATGGTGGGCCAGATTCAGCTCACAGGCACAGTTTGCAGACCCCTGTTCCAGAAGGTAGAGATGGCTTGCTGCTTACCTGCTCTCTTAGTCAGTTCAGGCTGCTATAACAAAATGCCATAAACTTGGTAGCTTAGAAACAATAGAAATTTATTTCTCATAGTTCTGGAGGCTGGGAAGTCCAAGATCAAGGTGGCAGCAGATTCAGCATCTGGTGAAGGCCCATTTCTTGGTTCATACCTTCTGGCTGTGTTTTCACCAGGCAGAAGGGGAGAGGTAGCTCTCTGGAGCTTCATTTATAAGGGTACTAATCCCATTCATCAGTGCTCTGCCCACATAATCTAATCAGTTCTCAGTGGTCCCCATCTCCTAATATCATCACATTGGTGATTAGATTTCAGCATAGCACCTGCATATCTCTTGTTCTGAGCTCCTGCTGCTGAATTATTTCAGTTTATTGGTCATTTTATCATCTTGTGAATCTCTCCCTGTTCCATCATTTATAAGGCTAAAAATGTAGCTCAAGCAGCCTGCTTGGAAACTAATTTACCCTGAGATCCAATTGGGCACCCATGTCTAACCATGAGATAGATCTCTTTTTGGTAACTTGCTTCGCATGCAAGTTATAACTGTTATATAATTCTCAGCTGACTCACCCTTTGCAATGTGGAAAACAGGTTGTACCACCTCATGCTGAAGGAAGCAGGAATGGAACTGATGGCTTCTCAGCAAATTCTCAGAGTAGCGGGGAGACAGATTGGGTTCCATATATTACTCTGTAAACCAACAGTTGTCAAGCTAGTGCTACAGCTCAGGCTGCTCTGCTATCAATTTGTCTTCTCTAACTGAAAAAACTATGCATTGCTCCATAACACTTGGAATGCAAGAAATGTCACATCTCCCCATTTGCTAAATTACATTAAATACAGCTTGAGCATTTTATTTTCCAAGATTGATGAGAAGCCCAAACTCAGTGATTTTCAGAGCTCTCTTTCCCTTCCTTGGGCTATTTAAGGACCCCAAGATTTGTGGGATATGGCACGTGGAGCACAGCACCATTCCTCAATGTCTGTTTGCTTGTGGCTGCCATCCCTGTGTTTTAATGACTTGTTCAAATATGGACAGCTCCCAGGTGGTTCCAGTTTTTCCAGCCACGAGTGTCTTGGGGACCCTCACCAAAGCTTCCTAGGTCAAAGGACAAAGTTCTCAGTATTTCCAACAGTAGGGGGCTACATTTTAATGGGCTCCAATCTATATTACTTGTGCAAAATCCTTTTTCTCTTTAGTTGCAAGAATCAAACTAATTTTCCAGGAACCTGGTTGCTCTCCTGATCAAATTTTAAATTACCAGGCCTCCAAACCCTTTCTTTTTCAGGCAATCCATTTTAATATTCTTTTTGGGCTCAGAATGTCAAAGGTAGAAGTTGTTTGTCTTAAATAGTGATTTATTTTGTTTTAATTAAACTTCAATACCTTTAGACTGGGATTATACTCTCCAGTCTACACTCCCCCCCTCCCCCCCCCCCGCCCCATTACATTACTCCAACTAGCTTTCTTTATTCATTGCCTTTACTGTCTGGTCTTGGGAGGTAGAATAATTATAATTACTTCTGTTTCTTCTTGAAGAGTTTGTGGTAGTAAGAAATGGTACAATTTGATTTCTCCATAATGTATTCTACTACATGAATTTTTAAATAAACCACTCTGTTGTAAAGAGTATGATTTGTTCTAGCCCAGGGGTTCTCATGGTATGGTCCTTGGACCAGAAGGATCAATATCTCTTGAGAACTTGTTAGACATGCAAATTCTCAGGCCCTACCCCAAATCTACTGAAGCAGAATCCTGGGCTTAGGCCCTGTAATCTGCATTTCAAAAAACCCTCCAGGAGATTGAGATGCGTGTGCAAGTTTAAGAATCGCTGTTTTAAAAGGTGTCATGCTTTGGAATGATAATCCACTAGAGACAGATCTGTCGTTTAGAACTATTGGCAACTCCTCAGATTAGTCCTTAGTCCTCTGTTCTTTTCTTTCCATACTCACTTGCATTGCATATTCTTTCCGAATTTTAATGGATGCCCTCCTGTGGCTATGAGAATTCCTAAATATATCACTATATCCCTGACCTATTATTTTCTTTCTAGCTTTTTATCACTGTTTCATTCCAGGAAAACTCAGTTTTAATGTTCTGACATTATTGGAAATTATACGAATCCTCTTGTCCCTCTCCTCACCAATTTTTCTTCCCTCTTTTCCCTTTTATCAACAAGGGTCTTGCAGCAGGACGGAGCCAAGGGTAAGCTGAATGAGTCACTTACCTCACATGCAAAATTTAAGGGGGAAACAAAAATATCAATAATCAAGATAAATAATATTTTAATGAAACATTTTTAAAGTTAAAATTAATGCAAAAAAATTCCATGATGAACATAACATTTTTTTTTTTTTGAAAGATAGGATTAGTAACCTTGCCATGCCAAGCCATATTGAAACTGTCTTCATTTAAAATTTTGATATTCTTTCCTTCATGGATATTGTTGCATAACTTTTTATTTTAAAAATATTGCATTAAAATATTGTCTATCTTGATTATTGTGGTTTCTGTTGCCCACTTAAATTTTGTGCCAAAGGCGAGTCCTCACTCTTCTAACCAAATCCCCAAAGGTTGGAGCATCATGGTTTCTCCTACACCTGCTATATACACACAGTTCTTTTAGAAAGGGACCTCTTACTTTTCTTTGTACTCCAAAGTCTCTTCTGATTACCAAGGAGTCAGTAGACAGGAAAGAAAGTTGACGGTATGCAATGATTTCAGAGGCCCCGAAAGGTCATTTGACCTACCAAACTCATCTTCCCCCTCTGCTTTAGGTTTTTATGGCTTCGTTGATACTTTGGTCTAAGAAGAAATATTTAATAAAACACAGTTTGGTTTCAAAGGGGATACAAGGGAAAATCTTGGATCCCATAGGTCTCTCTTGTATTGGTTTAACAAGTGATGGAGTGCCTAGAGAGCAAGTTCCCAGGTAAGAGGAATGCTGAAATGAAAGGAGGAACATAGGGAGGCCGGGGGACAGCCACTTGCCCAGGGCTGATGGTTATCTCTCTGCTCATCATCTCTTTAACAATTGAGCATTCAGTGACTACTACACAATCTCATACTTGCTCACATGCTGCTTTGTAATCAGTCTCTGAATGAATCGCATGTGTATATTTACCTTTTCAAATTAGATTCTACGTTTTGATTTCAGAAATCATGTTTTCTCTCTTTTTTTGGCTCCTATTCTTTGAACATCGTCTATGCTACATTTGACTTCATTCATTCATTATCTTTTGTTTATTCAGTTCATATACAGTATACTTGAGATCAAATAGAATTGAGGAGATATTGAATTAAGCAACTCAGCATTAAAAAAAATTAAAAGCCTTATTGCCTTCAGTGTTTGTTTATTAATTGCTAACAGCTATGTGGAGATAATATCTACTTTCCAGGAGCTTCTAAAGCAGTGAACGGATCCCTCCAATACACATACACATGAACAGCACATATACAATAACTTAGAACATTGAATCTATGTATCAAAGGGAATTGACAGTTTGATCATGTTCTTACGACATAGCAGTATTTCTTTCATATGTTTCCAGACCAAATGCTGCATGCACCTACAGCCAAACTCATGGGTCTTTGAAGATGTGGGCATTCTGAGCACAAATTCACCTTTGATGCAAAAATTCCAAAATCTAGCTCACAAACATGCCCTTCATAAATCACCAAATAGTTTCTTCAGTTGTAATGCTATATGAATTAAAATTGTCAAGACTGTTTTCCTTTTGTAGAAGTTGATTGGTATCTTTTAAAGTCCTTAAAGCTGTCAGATTTCTATAGTTTTAACTCCAATAAATAAACATATGCTTTTCTTTGTAGTTAGAGGTTTACAACATAGGATTTCAAGCTCTGACCTGTTTAGAAAGTTACCTTAGTAGGTTGAGATTTTATTACTATGGTAACTTGACAAGATAAAGGTCTTAAGAATAATTTTCTCTAAGACTTTCAGGAGATTTTGCCACTTATGACTTGGGAGCATTGTTTTACATAAAATATTGTATTTCAGGAGATTATCTTTCAATAGATCATTTTTTCTTTTTATGTTTCAGAATAAATTTACAAGTGTATTGAACAAAGTGAGTATCTTTTGGGACATTTTTGTGGACATGTTCTGCTTTTGTGGGGCTATGTGCCATGAATCAATGAATGCACCCATCCATTCATTCTGCTTGGTTCAGCAATAGGCAATGAGGAAACTGTATCAACTATGTGATGACTTACTTGTATGGAGCTGAGGAATGGCCATGTGAGATGCCAACAATTGAGGGAAGAAAGCAATTCCCTCCTTAACAGGAGTCCCAGAGATTCACCTAGAAAGCCACCTGCATAAACATCTTCCAGAGGATAATGTCCCATTTTCCAGTTCTACTGGGACATGTGGTACAGAGACCTCACTGAAGTCGACCTCCAAATCTGTTAAGGTACAGGAGGACAGGCATGCAAAGAACAGGATTTCTATTTCACGTATCATATCCACAGAAGACTTAGCAATAGTGTACCTTGATGTCCGACTCAAGGAAGGGCTCACAATAGTATTTTGCATACACCTTTCAATACTGTGAGGCCCATGACCAGCTGGAAGGGGTACCCTCTGTTGGCATTACTGCTCTGGGGAACATTTGAGTCACAAGAGGATGATGCCAAGGCCTTTCAAATCATTTTGCACTGTGGCACATACGTAAAGAAATCACGAAACAACTTGGAATGGTCTGAAGTTAACAGGGATTTTTTATTTTAAAAGTTTTAAAATGATCTCCATGCATTGCCACAGTAGAAATGGGAGAGAAAAATTAACGTATGTGTATATGCATGTGCATACATGTGTGTGTTTTGCTTGGTTCTCAGCTATTCTTCTGAATGTTGTCATTTAAGGGTTTGTTTGCTCCCACAGTACCTGCTGAGGGTGAGTCAATCTTCTTTCAGTTGGATATAATTTGCAGCCACATTATCCTGTCTAATAGGAACAAAAAGCAACCAGAAAGATTTGCTGAGAAGAAACTGGCACATGCAAATGTGAAACTGCTCATTTTAGTTTTGGTTGTCATGACATTTCTTCAATTATCTCATTGACCTGAATCATACTTCCTTAACGCTGTTTTCAGCCTTACTGTCTAAAAAATACAGACTTCTTTTCTTACTTGGATAGCCCAAGGAAAAACTATGGGCAAGTCTGAATGTTATAGTTCTCTCAAATATTGCATGTGTGCAGAAAATGGTATTTGAAGCTTTAACCTACCAAGAGTATAATTGAATGAGCCTGCCAGTCAAACATTCACTGGGTTTATTTCTTTGCCAAAGAGCCATTCCTGGATGATGCCTTCATTTATAAATTGAGAAAGATATTCCCATAAATGATCAATGTAGAGGGTACCAAGAACATATGGCCAAGAGAAATAATAAAATATAAAGATATTTAGTGAACCCTACTGGAAGGCATGGACATGAATACATATATGATCTGTAAAGTAATTTGCCCTCATTTCTCCAGGTAGACGCTTTAAAAATCCTATTCATCATCTTCACTATAGCCAGGATAACAGGATTAGCAACAGCTGTATGATGTGTTTCAAAACAAAGCAGAAAAATATTAGTCAAATCTTTGCAATCACTATACAGTAATTTGTTCTCAGGAAGACATTCAGTACACGTTCTAGCTCTTTTTTAATGGTAAATATAAAAGATTTTAGTATACATTAGACAAATATGTGAACCAATTACTGACACATAACTATATATGTGACACATAAATATGTATATATTTATACATAAATATATATCTATATATCTTAAAAATATAAATGTATTAAAATGTAAAACTTTTTCTCACAGCAAGAGATAAGGCAAGATTTTCAGTAATAAAGAAAGAAATAATTAGCCCTGATTGATATCTGCAAGGCCAAACAGCTTCATAAAATTAGCCTTTGGGGCAACTACTAGTGGCAAAATAAATGACATCAGCGATTATGATAATAATTACCTGCGTATGTTAAGAATGTATATGAAACGAAAACTTTAAATTTCTTTTCTTAGTAGCTGGTTTCCACCATGCATTGCCAGTGAATGGAGTTTACCAAACTAGCTGCCAGTGGACATGGGGACAAATACAAGTGGAACCTCTGTTCATTCTCATTATGTCCAACCTATAAAAAAATTCCGACTGGTCTTTCCCAGAAGTGACGAGGGTACATTGTGTGTTTGAGATCAGATGGTCAGGTATGCAGCTTTTGTGAATAGGCCTGCTCTGCTAATATTTACCAAAGACCACAAGTTCCTGTAGCTAGAAGATTTAGGAGCTAGTCTATTGTTTGAGTAAACTGAAGCTTTCTTTGGAAAATCTTGGCAATGGGAAGTACATTTGCGTATTTATTTAAAACAACTGTCATACACTTTTCTCTCTGAAGAAAATAAGTCTTTAATTTCCTATTGAACTTGTTCAGTTGACAGAAAATTTTTTATGCAGCAGCTTCATGTATAAAACATGAGGCAGAAACAAACTACCAGTACTATATGGAAATCTTCTGAAAGAAAGATCTCTTTGCTTTGAGTCATTTTACGCTGGAAACACAAAAATGATCTTATTGAAAGCAGTGCTGTATGGAGTGGATGGCTAAAATAATTTTCAAGTTTCGTCTCTTTGGAGTCCAGATAATGTGGTAGTAAATTGAAACAGGTGCGTGGTGATAATTTTGGAATGGATTCGCAAACCAATAGACAACATTTTTTCCCAAAGCATTTTCTAGTGTGATATTTTCCAGATATTGGAGAATACTGGAAAACTCATCATCAAGATATACAACTTACTTTATCTGCATGAATTTTAGTAGCGCATGTATAGCTACCAGTATATACAATTTTCTAGATTGTCTTGTTACTTCAGCACTACCTTAAAATACGCCCTCGTTTGTCTGGAGATGCCAGCTGAAGAAAGCACCTGGCTTATCAGAGCATTCTATCCTCAGTCTAGATTCTAGAAAACTACCAGACCCCTTTATTTTTTTCAGATTCCTCTGCATTTGCATTTGCATTTACTGGCCATAGCCTGGTCTCTGAATTCCACACTACTCCTTCACAGCTTTGGAGCTGAGTCAAGTCAGAAAGCCCACAGTAACACCCGCAGGTCCTCTTAGCCCAATACATTTTTCAGAAATTCTGAATTTCCCTTATTTCCTCTGCCCCCCATTTCCATACTTGTCTTGAGCCATAAGAGAAACTCAGTATTTTTTACCTAGTCTGAAGTCATATTTCAAGAGTGATCTGGAGATCTTCAAATAAACCTATATCCACCAAAATGGACCTAAGTTTTCTGAACAGATCTTGGCTAGTTTAAGCAGCAGTGCAAGAATTCTCTGGAAACAAAACAAAACAAATACTCTGTTAGCTCTGTTAGCTAATTAGCTTTCTGGTTGCCCACAGGGAATTTTTAGTTTCCATCCATTTCTTTACTTTAACATGATTAACTAGGCTGGGATTAGTTAAGTCGTGGTATAACAAAAGACATGTGCATCTTAGCCTGTCTGTGTTAAATATATTCTTTCTACCTGAGTCAGTCAAGCATTTTTATGGAGCACTTTCTATTGCTAAGCACTGCATAAGGTGTTATGGGTTATGCAGAGAGGCAGAAGATTCAATTCTTAGCTTCAGGTTTATAGTTCAGTTGACAAGATCAAATTAACGGAAGTCAAAAAAGCAATGTATTGCTAAATTAGCTAGTATTGAGTACAGCATGCTAGAAGTTCTCAGAATAATGAAAAGATGTGGTAGAGGTGAGTTGGGGAAAGTTCAATGAATGAGTAAGGCTGAAGCAGTTTATTGAAGGATCGTCTAGGCAGGCAGAGTGGTAGGACAGATTTTCAGAAGGGGATAGCTGCATTTAGGAAACGCCCCCGAATAGGACGAGCATCATAGAAGTGGAGAATAGGAAGGAGACTATTTCACTTTTATTTGCTATTTATACATATGAAAGACAAGTCACAATTTTCCCCCAGACAAAATTGTCTGTCTTAACTATGTAATTTCCTTCCAATGCAATACGTTATTCCACATATAAAATGGTCACTGGAAAGAGAATCAGTCTTTTCATTGGCTTTTCTGCAAGTGCTGTTTTTTTTTTCTTTAAGGCCAGGAAGTTGGTATATTACATATACTAAACTTTCTTCTTAGTGTTGTTGAGTGAGATTTTGAGGATGTAATATTAACCAAAGAGAACCCAATACTTAGTAACTTATCGCACCAAGTTTTAAACACCATGGTAAAAAAGGAAAATATATTTCTTGTTAATTATGTCGAAATAAACTACCTTTAAAAGTACTTTAAGCTTCTTGGGGATCTAAAGATACAGGAAGATAACTATGATATTGTTCAAGTCTAGTTCATCCCAAAGGGTCTATCATGCACATGCTATGCCTGTGTGTTAGCATGTCCTAGGTTTGGTAAAGCCATGGCTACCTTCCTATGGCCAGAAACCAGTGGTTTGCACAGAAGTGGTCTCCAGTCAAGCCCAAAGCCTAGTTTCCTAAAGCTTTTTCATGACTGCACAGTCACATGAAATTTCGCTAAGCATATTATAGCATCGCAGGGTTTCAGAGTTTGGAGGAAACATACAGATCATCACCGAAACCTTTTAAATGGTGATGAAGAAAGTAAAGCTGTAGAGAAGTGCCATCTTGCCTCTGTTTTGTAGTAGATTGACTAGACTGGGCCCCCTTCTGAACCTCGTTTTCCACTGCAGACCTCCTTCAGTCTGCATCCTAACACTTTGGAGTGCTTCTTGGTCCTGCCGAGGTGTGGCAGGACGCCCGGGATCTTGGGAGCCTTCTCTGTGCCTGAAGGCACTGGGTAGGGTGTAGATAGACCACAGGGCTTCCAGGTAGTCAACTAGCAAGGGGGCCACTTGAGCAAATGCGTGGATGAAGGTGACCATGGTCGGTGTGAGGCCAGAGGAAGGGCCTGCTTTACTCTCTTTCTATGCAGAATGTAGTGCTTTGATGAAAATTAAGATTTAAAAATCTTAATGAATATAGATATGGAGAAAAACTATTATTTAAAAGCTGCAAGCCATGTTCTATTTCTAGAGACAGAAGCTCAAATTTATATAGCAAACTGGGAACAACTTCATAATAGGCTTTTTTTTTTATGTAAAAGATAAGGCAGAAGTTCAACCTAGTTCTTAAGGGAAAACTTGAATATAGTGAAATAAATTAGATTCAAATGTTTCAAACTAAGAAGTTAAGTTCTCTGTTCATGCAAATTTAGTGTGTGTTTTAGCAGTTACTACCTTGGGGCCAGTGCTTCTTTTCTCTGAGCCAAATTAGACTTTTCTAGCCTGTTTATTATTGAGTGGCCTTAAAGAGGGATTTTTTTTTTTTTTTTTTTTGCCTGGGATTCTCTCCCCCATTCTCTGGCAAAGTTGGAGCTATTTCAGTGAGATCTTTTTACCTTATCCTGGAATAGAAAAGAAATTTTGTGGTATGCAACCTAAACTGAAAGATTGCTGACTATTTAAGGCTGAATAAGCCAGATTTGGGAATTGTATTAGAGTGCCACGTACAGGTGAGGCAATAGGACCAGACCACATCTCTACAGGTGAGAGTTGTGCTTTCCCCTAAAAGTAGTGGATAATCTACTATCCATCATCCTGGGAAGAGGCAATCTGGGGACCGTAAGTAAGAACTCAAGATCATGGGCTTTAGACTGTTACGTTTGGGGCGGAGGGTGCAGTTTTTTTTCTGCTCTCTCCGAAACTTCATGGAATCCAAACAAAGCAGACATGCTAGAGGGCACACTTGCTAAAGAGTGGTTGCCTGTCCTTTTCCAGCTGGTGCCAAACTGGGAGGAAGACAAAGAAATATCCTTTAGGGACTCCCTGAAGAATGTCGTGCTGGCCTTGGAGCTGAAGCCTCACCAGTGTAACTTGAGAGCCCGTCCACTGGAACTTGGGATTTATTCTATATGTGAATAGTCCCTTTTATTTTCCAGAAACTTCCAATAAAGCCTTATTAAAAGTTACTACCTGGTCTCTTCTTTGCTCAAGGGAAAGAGCAGTGTCCCCTCTAAGAGGCCACAGGGCTGGTGGTATCAGCGGTCATCGGGAGAGGAGAGCTGTGCTCAGTCCACAGAGCATCTGACAGAGCCTCTCAGCACGAAGGCAGCAAAGTGCAGTGTGATGAGCAAATGCATAAAGAAGATTAAGAAAGACCTGCGCAGAAGTGTGAGAGCACCATTTTCTCCTCTCAGAAACAGCCCAGAGACATTTGGAAGTCAACTAATTCATGGAAACAAGTGAGTAGGACTAGGCAGGACTCAAGCAATCATTTTGGGAACTTTCAAAGGAAATATGCCCTTATTTTACATTCACATATATCTAAGGCTTGAACATTTAATTATACGTATTATATAATAAGGACCAGAGACTACTTCCTTGCTTCCTTTTTTTTCTTTTTTTTTTTTTTACTATGGAACATAGTAAGTCATCATGTAACAGACCATTTTCTAGAATCTTTTGAATTTTTTTTTTTTTAAGTTAAATAAGTGTAGAATGACTGCTGGGAAGTCTTTACCTGGGGGAAGAGTATGATAGGAATCTTTTGTGATCTGACCAAGGCTCACTCCTCACCATACCTCTTAATCAGTGTAGCTGGTCACTAGAAAGGAGTCTGATAAATTTGCGTAAAGAAACTGTGGACTTTTGAGAGGAAGGGGCTCTAGCCTCTGCTCACTTCTTGGGGAGGACTGGGATGGGTAGACCAAAGTCTGCTGAAAGGACACCAAGAGATTCAAAGAGTAACATACCAAAAAGAAAGTGGTATGTGGGGTGGTGACCCTTGGTCTATACCAAAGGAATGCTGGTTTAGGAAAAAAATGTGTGGCTGAGATTGGAATTACCTTAGGATTCAGCTATCCTGGCATATTGTTGTGGTTTGGAAACAAAGGCTGAGCATTTGAACATGGGGCACTCTTTGGTTTGGGTATGTGGGTGGCCTTGCAGGACCGACATGTTCCTGTGGCATGGTGCAGAGCTTCTTTTAACAATGACATTCAGTGGGTGCAAAATGCAGAGCAGTAGTGCAGGGTCAAACTCATTGCCCCTTGGGACTGAGTCAGCCTCAAGCTTTTCAAACTTAAACTTAAAAAGGGTCTGCTGTGTGTGGGAGGGAAATATTTTCCAGGAGAGGTCTCTAGAGTGAGATGCTAGACTTCCCATTAGCAAGTTATGTGGATGCTCACTGGGAATATAAAAGAACATGACTGCTTTGTACCCCTGTGTTAATGAATCAGTACATGCTTACTACATTTGTAAAATTAAAGACAAATTACAGTGTTACGCTGTGTAGGGTAAGCCCAAATCACAATACATACTGCGATTTCTCCTTTATGTTTGTTAATTTAAATGAGAGGTCCAGGGAACCTCAGATTAGCAGAAACCCTAAAAACCTCAAAGAAGATTTGGTCTCTTCTGGGAGGTCTGTGAGAGTTAACTCACAGCATGGCTGACTACAGACTAATCCTAAATCTCCCTTTTAAGTGATTTCAATGGAAGTCTGAAAGCATGTAATATAAATGCTGGATATCAACCTGTGGCTTTTAATTATATATTTGATTCAATATGTTAGCTTGGTGCATTATATAACCTCACAATTTTTTACAAATATTATGTTATTTGTGCCCTACAACAACACTGATCAATATGTAGAGCAGTGATTACTAACCCCATTTAATACAAGAGGACACTGGGGCCCAAAGAGAATAAATGATATAACTATGAATGAGAGCAAGAGCATTTAAATTTAAAGAATATTTATTAGTTGCAATGGGAAAAATGGTAACTTTATAGTGGAGAATCTGGCAGACATCACTTTAACCAAGTGATCAAAGTTAACATCACTAGTAAAGAAATATAGCAACATCATGTACCTCCTGATCTTATGCACTAAGGATACATTACTTCTATAGAATTCTTGCCAAAAATACATATGAATCATGAAAGAACATCAGACAAACTCAAACTGAGAGACATTTTATCAAATAACTTGCCAGTACTATCTGAGTTTGTTTCGTGCATAACAAAATACCTGAGACTAGGTAATTTACAATGAATAGAAATTTATTTCTCATGGTTCTGGGGACTGGGAAGTCCAAGATCGAAAGACTGGTGAGGGCCTTCTTGCTGCATCATCCCATGCTGGAAGGCAGAAGGGCCGGAGAACACAAGGGGGTTGAACTCACTTTTATAACTAATCCACCCTGGCAACAATGACATTAATTCATTCATGGGGGCAGAGTCCTCATGACCTAAACACCTCTTACCTCCCTACCTCCCAACACTGTTGGATTGGGGATTAAGTCTGCAACACAAGAACCTTGGAGGACATATTCAAACCATAGCAAGTACTATTAAAAGTGTCAAGGCCACAAAAGACAAAGACTAAAGAACAATTCCAGATTCTAAGACACTAAGGAACCACGACCACTAAATGCAATTCAGGAACTTGAATCCTGGACCTGAAAAAGGACATTAGTGGGACACTTGATGAAATTTGAGTAAGACTTGTAGATTAGTTAATAGTATTATTGCCAATGTTAATGTCATGATTTTGCTGATTATGCTGTGGTTATATAAGACATTAACATTTGGGAAAGCTATGAGAAGGGTTTACAGGAACCCTGTGTACTGTTTTTGCAACTTCTTTGAGAGTCCGGCATTATTTCAAAATGAAAGTTAAAATAAATAATAAATAAATAAATAGGTTTTCTCTTGTAGCCAAGCCAATTTTTATCTTCAGTGCTGTACATAAGCTTCAAAACTCAACTGCTAATCTAAATGAATGAGCCATTTATTTAGATTAGCAGTCCATTAATTGAAATAATAGATCCATGGATGCTCCTATGGGGCTCTTCTATGTTCTACTATGGAATTCTGGGGAGCTATAGAGCATAGTGGTAAAGATTTTGGATTTGATAGATCAGATTTTAAATCTCAGCCCTGCCATTTTCCAACTATGTGAACCTCAGTTTCCATATTTGAAATATAGGAATACATAATAGTATCACAGGATTTTGGCAGGATTGAAGGTGCAAATACATGCTAAGATTTTAACAAAATGCTAGGTATAGGTCCCAGCTTTTGAACTATAATTGAATTTAAATAAAAAGGTGAGAAAAGAGTTTCGGGGGCCAGTTACCACTTCTCATCAGAATGGCTACTTGGGTTGATATTTCACCAACTTAAATGGACATGTTTACTCCAAAGCTACCTGAAGCATGCTCACTACTAAGACAGAAAGGAAAAGATGTCATTTACACAAATTCTCTGGGGATATTTTGAAAATAATAAGTGAATCACAGCTAAACACTTGCCATGGAGAAGATCTCAGCTGTCACCACAGCATCTGAAGTTGGCTGGGTACTGTCACTAGAAGAAAGTGGAAAAAAAGAGTCTCTGCTCAAAGCTTCAGTGTCCGTGATGGAGAGCAGGGAAGAAACCATGACTGCTCCCAGAGTCCAGCAAAGCCTGCCCTGAGTGGGTGGACAAGGCTTTTAAAAACTTGGAAAGGCTCTTCAAAGAACAATTAAAAACAACCTCCCATGGTGGGAGGTGAATCTGGCTGGGAAGCTCCTGCTTTCTTTCCCCAGGGTAGAATTCTCAGGCTTCTGGATCCTGGTGGAGAGCCCTTGGCAGTGGACACCAAAGTATGTTCCCTTTTCACTTTCCCGGGGCTCAGAGTGGTGGTTTTGAGTACACAGGGTGAAGAACATCTGGCTCTCCTGAAGCTGAAAGAGATTTGAAGTCAGCAGGTGGGGGTTGGAGGTTTATGAAAATAGTAGGGTGAAGTTCATTTTGTGGACAACTCTTGGCCAAGGGTGTTATTTATTTCAAATTTTATACTGCTGAGCTCCTGCGGGCTTATTAGAGATCAATTCACAAACAAACACTCACTAAGTTGTGTCCTGGGGATAAATGATGAGTTTATGTGACTTTGTGGTTGTGTGTTAGAGGTAAGAGGGGAGCCGCAGCTGAGGACTCAGTGTAATGAAGTGAAATTCCAGGCCACACCCTTATTTGGGCAAAAGACTGAAGAAGAAAAGTCCATGAACTGTACACAAGTTTTTAAGGTACTGAATTAATATCTTCAACATTTCTAAAAAGAATTACCGTGAATTAAAGGCCAAACATAATCCCACGGAGCATCTAGCTCTCTTTAAGAGTGTATGAAAAGATGTAATAAATATTTTGGAAGACTGATGTGCTCTATAACATCACTTTAATAGGTATTTAATATTTCTAATTATAATGATCCAAAAATCATCATTTATTCAATCATCTATGTGTGCCTACCTATGTACAGAACTATATATAAGCCAAGATTTTAAATAATTTATGGTAAATATTTTTTGACGATTTGATAGTTTTCACTTTATAAGAAAGCTTTTTATGATGTACTGACCATTGAGTGACCCCCTTCCCAACTCACAGTAGATCCCCTATGGCAATTCTGTGAGCACATAGACTGTTATTTTCATGCATTTGAAGTGGTGGAAACTCACTGACTGAGAGGATGAAGAATCGTGAGAGGGTTATGTATGGCAGCCCTGTCTGAGCAGAGCAGTAACAAGGGAGACTTCACAGTTCCAAATTATACATGCAACAAAATGATGTTCATTTCTCACGATGAGGTCAATCTCGATGAGATCCTGGGAAGAAAAGTTGTCATCAAAGAGAAAGAATCATAGCCATTCCATGAGATCATTTAGCCTGCAACTCCAAAGTGTGTCTTTGCAACACAAGGAAAAATTAAATTGGAGATGGGAGAATCAGACAGAAGAAGATGGAGATTAAAGTTGAGAGGAAAAAGAAAAGTGGATACCCACAGGAGGACACAGAGCTCCTCCCACCTCACTCTCCATCCAGGTATAGTGCTTTGCTTTTGTTTTGGTTTTTTTAAATTTATTTGTTTATTTATTTATTTATTTCAGCATATTATGGAGGTATGAATGATTAGGTTACATATATTGTCTTTGGCCCACCCAAGTCAGAGCTTCAAGCATGTCCCTCCCCAGTTACTGCACACCACATCCATTTGGTGTGAATATACCCATCCCTTTCTCCCTCTCCACCTGACCGACACCCGATGAATGTTACTACTATACGTGCACATAAGTGTTGATCAGTTAATACCAATTTGATGGTGAGTACATGTGGTGCTTGTTTTTCCATTCTTGTGATACTTCACTTGGTAGAATGGGCTCCATCTCTACCCATGATAATACAATAGGTGCTAGATCACCGTTGTTTTTTGTGGCTGAGTAGAATTCCATTGTATACATATATAACATTTTATTAATCCACTCATGTATTGATGTTCACTTGGGTTGTTTCCACATCTTTGCAATTGTGAATTGTGCTGCTGTAAACATCTGATGTCTTTTTTATAGAATGTGTTTTAGAGACAGGGTCT
>RJWJ010007838.1:0-55792 GCA_004363605.1 Indri indri | reverse complement strand
CCCCCCCCCACAGTGCTCCCTGTGTCCTTTAGTTGCGGATTTACCCCCCATCCCTCTAATCCCTGGAGAGTATTTCTGCCATGTGATCACCCTAGTGTTGATCAGTTAGTACCAATTTGATGGCGAGTACAAGCGGAGCCCATTCTTCCACTCTTGTGGTGCCTCACTTTGGATAATGGGCTTAAATTTAATCCAGGAAAGTATAAGAGGTTCTAGATCACTGTCATTTCTTATGATTAATATTCCATTGTAAACATATACCAACTTTTAATAATCCATTCATGGATTGATGGGCACTTGGGCTGTTTCTGCATCCTTGCAATAGTGAATTGTGCTGCCGTAAACATTCGGGTGCAGATGTCTTTATCACGGAATGTTTTGTGCTCTTTTGGGTAGATGGAGTTCGGCAGGTTTTGTTGAACACTTCCTTTGCTCCCAGCCCCGGTGGGGCTCCGGGAATATAGACTCAAATCAGACAAGGAGATCTCCATGAGATCTTCCTTTGAGGAGATTCAGGGAACGTGCCGCTTTGGGCCAAAGCCCATGTTCTCTCCTCTGCACATGCTGTGAACAGAAACTTGGAAGTTCAACTCACCCAAATGTGAATGACTTCATCTCTGCTTCACTTTCCAACCTAAATATCCCGCGTAACAGCAAACCACCCCCTTGTCTACCAAGGAGACGGAAGGAAAGAAGAAAAAAGAGAAAGCCAAGCTGCAAGCAAGCAGTATCGAGGAAGTGGTTCTGAGATGGGGGATGCTGGTTCACCTGACACACAGCTGCCTGAGACACCAACACACTCCATCCCCCACAACTAGCCCCAGGCCTCCACTAGAATACAGTACCGAGAAGGACAGCACTCCTTCGGAAAGCAGCCCGTTTCTCATTGAACAGCCCTCGTTCTTGGAGAAGGCATAGTCCACTGAGAGCTGCCTCCCTTTAGCTTTCACCATTGATCCTAGTTTTGCTCCCTGGAGTGATCGAGGTTTTTTAAAATTTTACTCTGATTTCCCTGGGGAGTCCTTCAGACATTTTAATACAGCTGTTGTATCCTGTCTATGCGTACTCTTTTTCAAGCTAAATCTATCGCTTGGTGTACTGCTTTAGAGTTTGTAAAATACCTTCAACACATATTAATATACTTAACTCTTCCCACAGTCTAATGAGATAGGAATATTTTCTCACTTTGTAGGTAGAAGAAACAGTTCCATGGAAGTTAAGTGATTTTCCAGGAGTTTAAATCCAAACCCAAGAATTCTGAATGTATTTTCCACCACATCGGAAGGAGGCACGTGAAAAATGAGTGGCCAAGACAATGTATCAAGAAATGCTAGTTCCCAAGTGTACACTCTCCCCTTCTTCTGTGGTACTAAAACTCCAAATTGTAGCTAGGCACGTGGCCAACCAAAATAAAAACAACATTTCCTAGCCTCCTTGGCAGCTAATTACAGTGCATGACTAAGTTGTAGCAAAGAGACATAAGCAGAAAGCTGTGTCCAATTTCTAGAATAAATCTGTTCTTTAAAAAAGAAAAAAGAAAAGAAAAGGAAAGAAAAGAAAAAGAATCGTGTCTTTCTCATCTCTCTGTCCTTTCTACTCCTGGTTGGAATGCTGATGTGTTGGCAAGATCTGAGCAGCCATCGTGGACTACTAGATGAATGCTGTTTTGAAGTGATGGATTAACTAGCCAGACAGGAACTGGCTCCCTATTGATCAGGGAACTGACTTGTCCTCTGTGGATTGTCTATACTTGCATGAGGGAGGAAAGAACGTCTATCCATTGTCTTTAAATGATTACTATCTCCCAAGAGATAATAATGGCTGTCATTTTCTGCCAAACCTAATTTTCACTTACAAGGAAGCCAAATGGTTTGAAATCTTTAGTTTTAAAGGTGCAGGTGGTTGGCCAGAATCTGGCAAATTACCTGCTTGTAAAAACTGCTTTCACTGCCTGGAAACTGTAAAAATGAGGAGAAGTCAAACTCAGAGCTGTAGTCTGCCGTGAGACCGTTATGAAGAGCCGGGGTTTTGTTATTTCAAAACGGCTTTCATCTAGGCGCAGGCATTCCGTTTCTTTTAAGTCTTGCAAACGTCAAATCCCCGTTGAGCACAGAGATTGGTTAAGTAATTAGGCTTTGTGCGGTGAGCTCATTTTGTAACAGCTTTACTGAGACGTGAATCACACACCATTCAATTTATCCATTTAAAGTGCACAAGTCAATGGTTTTCGGTATATTCACAGAGCAGTGCAGCCATCACCACAATCAATTTTAGAACATTTTTATAACCCCCAAAAGAAACCCCTGCCCTTTAGCAGTCACTCCCACTCTCCCATCCTTCCATCAGCCCTAAACGATCACTAACCCACCTTCTATCCCCATGGATTTGCATATTGTGCACATTTACTATAAACGAAATCACACGATGTGAATTTTTGAGGCTGACTTTTTCCACTTCATATTTTCGAGGCTCATTTATGTTGGAGCTGGTACCAGCACAGGCCGTCCCCGGATTATGGACGACCCAACTTACAACATTCCATACTCCCAAGGCTCCCCATGGGACAATTTATAATTAAAAAATTAAATTAATACTTCGAAACTAGTTTCCTCCACACATGTAAACAAACCTGCACGGCGCGAGCAGTTCCTTGGCGTGGCATCTTTACGCCGACGGCTAGTCTCACAGATAGATGGAGAAGCAACGGATAGAAACACAAGAACAAGAAGAATCAGAAGATGCAGAGCCAAGAAAGTTTACGACAAGAGAATTAGCTGAAGCCTTTCGTCTCATCGATGCAGGATTTGCTAATCTTGAGGAGCAAGATCCGAACGTTGAGCTGTTTACAAAGGATTACCGGGCAGTTAGTGAGAACATCAGCTGCTGCAAGGCCATTTATGACGAAGAAAAGAAAAAGGCTATGAAAACAACCCTAGAAACCTTTCTCAAGAAACCGACCCCCTCCTCCAGCAACAGAACCAAACCCTGGTTCTCCAGCACCCACTCCATCCTCTCCAGCCCCAATTAATGTCGGCTACCTTCTAGCCTCAAAAATGCCCCTGCCAGTAAGCAAGACATTGATGCAACATTAGGTGAGTGTTAACTTTGAATATTCTTTTTTGAAATTTTTTTCAATCTTCTATCTAAACTTTTTGTATGGATTTGTTTTTATGTTCTGTTTGCTTGAATTAGAAGAAAGAGTCCAATAGTTTCTGTAACTTATTATTACAGTACACAGGTATTATTATTATTATTATTAAAGCATTACACTGTATTATTATTACCTCATATGAGCCATTATAGTATTGTTATCATTATTATTACCATATATGCACTATACATCAGGCATCTGAGTTACATACAAATCTGACCTAAAGACATTCTCAGGAACATATCTTGTCCATAACCCAGGGACCACCTGTACTCCTTTTTATGGCCAAATAATATTCCATTTTATGGAGATACTACATTTTATTTATCCAGCCATCAGATGATAGACATATGGGTTGATTCCAATTTCAGGATATGCTAAATCACATTCTGCTATGAACATTCGTGCATTATTTCATCTTTGAAGAGTTCTGACTATTAATATCGCAAAGCTCTTATTCATAGTAAACCACATTCTAGCACCCTCTAAGTTACAACTATTGGTTGAATGTCATTTCTTGATAGTTATTTTAGGAGACAAAATATATTCTCATTCGTAAACTGAAGTTGCAGTCATAATGCCATGGGAAAAAAGCAACATGTTTGTAGTGTCTAAGAATAAAAACAGCAACAAAGATACAAAGATACTAATAACAATAATAACAGCATTAACCAATTGTTGAGATCTTCCATGTATTTATCATTTTCCATTCATTCATTCAGTTGATGCACCTTAATTTATCTAATAGTTCTACTATAGCTGGTGGATTTTGGTTGTTCCCATTATTGTACCAGAAAGATACATACTTCAACAACCATTTTCATGTTTTCTTTCTTTCTTCTAGAATTATTTTCTCAGGATAAATTCCCAATACTTGCAAAAAAGGATAAACTGTCTTAAGGGTCCTGATGCTAAATTGCCATATTGATTTCCAAAAGCATTTAGAAATGCTCATTTCAGCATCCTTCACCAGCAGTGGGTGCTAACTTTTAAAAAGGCTTACAAATTCTATCAGTGAAAAACACAAACTCTTCAATAATGCCCTAATTTGCATATCTTTGATTACTAGTTGATAGTAAATCTTTTTTTATTGCTTTCTTGAAGACTAAAGCTGAGTTACCTAATAACGTCTTTGTGAAAAATGGAATTTAAAGCAGCACACACTTAAACTCAATATCCTCATGAACAACTGACCAGAGGGGTGGTGACATGTTTGATTGAAAGATGATTACCTGGAACAAGAGCGAGCCTCAGTGGAATTTCCCAGAAATGGCTGTAAATCTCGATTCCATTGAATGATTCATCTTCATTAATGATTTGGGAGAAAAGAGTAAACAGTACTGAAATTAACTTCACAGGTGGCTCTAAATCGAGAGGATTCTAAATAGCAATGAATAATGAGAACCACACGGGGACCAGAAAGGTGAGAGCTGGCAACACATAAAACCAGTTCATCGTGGGAAACAAGGCTGCAGGCAGGAAAACAGTGGCCTACGTTTGGGAGGCGCCACGTCCCCGCCGGCTACTCCCCACGTGCGGCAGCCGTGTCCCCACCGACCACTCGCACACACTGTCTTCTTTGCCGAAATGTCTGGCTCTCCTTTATTGACTCATCTGACTCCTTCCGGGGCTCGGTTCAGGCAGAAGTTACCTCCTCTGGGTAACCTTCCCTGACCTCCAAACACCCCCTCCCCACTTTCTCTGCACTTCCGGGGCAGCCTGTGCCTAACGTCAGGTCACTTCTAAAACCACGTTTTGCAGTCATGGAAAGATGGCTACTGTGGCATAGTAGGTTGTGAATCGTCTCCCATAAAAACATATGGAGCAATTAGGACAGCAAAATCAAAATTCCACAATGGCTACAACAAAACCAGGTGACGAGATATCCACAAAAACAGCAAAATAAGACCCAGGGAAAACAAATCATGGCTATTCCTGCTGCACGGTGTTGGGACCTGTGTGTAAGGGAGGAGAGGGAAGCAATCGGATCTCTGAGGCCAGAAGAACTCCCAAAACAGCATCACATATTCATTAATAAGTGCAATAAGTCAACTTGACAACAGCAATTGGTACTGGAAGAGTTGCTTCCCCATAATTTGCAAGTGAATAGGAGGGGGTTCACACAAGGTGTGAAGGGGCTGAAGTCATCTATGCCCTGTGAACACTCAGGACTAACTGGTCAACATACCACACCCGCCCTTCCAGTATCATTTCTCACACTGGGGAGATAAACGAGGAATAGAGTTGAAATTGAGCAGGACAGAAATAACAGGAGCAAAAGACAAAGAAATACAGATAAGAGCAGAGGAAGGAAAAAGAGCCAGGAGATGTCAGAATTCATAAGTCCTAGACTTTTTGACACTTTACAAAAACAACAGAAAAGAGAACTTTAGAGTTCTAAAGCTATAAAATCTCTCCTGACCCTTCCTCCTCCCTCCAAAAAGTGCAGGAAAATAAATCTCATTTAAAAATGAGCATCAGAAAAAGATTATGCTTACATTCCATATATAGTTATTAATATTATTAAAACAGTGAATTAAGAGCAAAACAATGTCCTCACATATGATAAAAGTATGACAAAAGTTTTTTTAAAGAAGCAGATGAAATTGGTTATAACCTAATACTTCAAAACGAACTTAAAGAAATTAGAAGCAATAATAGAAGATAGAGAATAATGTAACATATCAGAATAAGATACACTGAAAAATGGGGTGTTAAAACTTGGGAAAGAATTAGAAACAAAAAAACTCCAGCACTTCAGAAATAAAGACTAAAATAGAAGAAACTGAAGAGTAAATAACAGATAATGCCATAAAAGAAAGAGAAGACTAAAAAGGGGAATTTTTAAATGAAAAGAAATAAGAATTCAAAAGAGAAAGTGACAAATACAAAGGGTAATCAAAGAATCCAACACATGTAGTGAGTGCTAGAGGAAGAAAAGTCAAAGAAAAGGAACAGAAAAAATCCTAAAACTATAATTCAAGAATGTTTTTTGAAATTTGAAACAGTATTTAAAAGGGCACGTTTTATACCTAGGTACAATCAACATAGGCCAAACATTATAGAGATATGTTCCACCAAAATTTCTTTACTTCGAAAAAAGAGTCTTGGAGCATCCAAGGACAAAGACAAAGTCACTTACAAGGGAAAGAATAACAGATTGTCATCAGACTTTTTGATAGCAGTATATTATGTCAGAAGACCATGGATAATGTATTTAATATATTCAAAGAAAGAAAATGTGAGCCAAGGATTTTATATCTAGCTTAGCTGACTTTTAGATTTAAAAGCTAACGAATAGTTCTCATCAAGGAAGGACTAAGAGAATATGGTTCCCACAAGCCCTTTTTGAGTATCCACTTGTGTGGATACTCCATTTGTGAACTTTCCATTTGTGAACTTTTTGAAGACAGGTTTTGTGCCTTCTGTATCCCTGTAGTCCCGGTTACTTGCACAAGAATTGATCGGAAATATGTTGGTTGGATAAACTCACGGAGAGATGGATGGAAAAATGGAGATGTGAATGAGTGCACAAATCCCAGT
Organism: Indri indri; assembly: GCA_004363605.1. Classification (NCBI taxonomy): domain Eukaryota; kingdom Metazoa; phylum Chordata; class Mammalia; order Primates; family Indriidae; genus Indri; species Indri indri. Next base: position 49,098 of record RJWJ010007838.1, on the reverse strand, counting down.
GGAAACGTATATACAAATGGCGAAGGATTCTTATCCCAGATCTGACGTGAAACCCCCAGTGGATATTAATTATTGCCCAGCTAAGGACTTCGGATAACAGGAGTTTGACTGACTATCCAACTGCTTACCAACATCTGACTCCCCGCCTTGGTGGAGGATTATAATTCCAAACCCCATTTAAGTCAGGTTTGTCGTAAGACTTGCTTTGACCAACTAAATATGACAAAAAGTCACTTGTGTTACTTCCAGGAAAACTTTAAGAAACAAGTCACCATGTTCCCTCTCTTTTTTCTTTCTTTTCTTTTTTCATAGCCTATGACAAGAAGGCATGTTCCCTCTCTTTGTCTCAGACAGAAAGACTATCATTATTCCAGACAGTGGATGCTCCATCCCAGTGTACAGGTCCTGGAGCGGTGCGGAGCAGAGGGACAGCCAACCAGTGGGGAGTGCGTAGTACGTGCGAGAAACAAACCTTTGCTGTTGAATGCCACGGAGATTTCAGAGTTGTATGTTATGTCAAAGGGTAGCATAACCTGACTGATAGAGGGAGCCACTTAGGTTTTGCTTTGTATATTTTAGCAGGAATGAGAACAGCAAAAGCTGGGCTTGCAGCAGCCCAGAAAAGAGTCGATGAGAGTGTAAAGCAAGTCAGAAGCAGTGGAGAGGGAAGGAGCTGAGAGATGCTGTAGCAGCAGACTCCAAGGCCTGGAAAAACAAGTACAAAGATAAGAGAGAGGAAGATTCAAGGGGTCTCCGGGGGATGCATGTGTTTCTCTTCTTGAGAAAGAGAGCCCTGGAAGAGGAGAAGGCTGTATTGACCAGGAAGACAACTTTGGTTTTAATTTAAAAGGGTTCCAGCAAGACTAAAAATACACCTTTTTGTACCATTCAGCTGCTCAGTAAGTAAACCAGAATCTCAAAACAGACTGCGGGTATCAGAACATCGGAGAGGTGAGCAAAGACCCATCCAAGGTCACGTACTTGGCCCTGGCCTCCAAGCTGGGCTGGGCCTGCAAAATCCCTGACAGGTGGGCACATTCCTGCTTCTCATCCTTTGCCAGGAACCTGCTCCAGGAGCCTGGCAGCGTCTAACAAGGCCAATGGTCAGCAGGTTTTCCCCTTAGTAAGCAAGCAACCTTTACCCCTGGGGTGCGTTGACCACAGAGTCTTAGTCAATAATTGCTTATCAAAGCTTTCAAGAATTGGCTATAGGACTCCTAGATTTCTGGAGTCTTTCTGAGCTTCAACCCAAACAAGCCATGAGAGATCTAAGTAATACCTCTTTATCTGGTAGCTTTTTGTGGATGCCATCTCTTACCGGTAGTAGTAATAATAAAATAACAATAATAAAAATTATAATTTATTTAGCACTTTACTATATGCCATTGTGCAAAGGGCTTCATATACATTACCTCATTCATGCATGTCGCCTCACATCCACAGTATGAAGTTGTAAAGAATAACATTGGGGTGTGAGAGCTAAGGCACATGGCTTTTGAAAAAGATTTATCCAAAGAATAGGATAGAAAGAAGTTTATTTACTTGTCCCTGGGTGGAAAAAGGGCCAACACAGGAGTGAAGGAGGTAGACAATGTTGGCAGAGAGAACCAGGTATTCAGACTTTTTATTTAGGGGGTGAAGAAGGTTTACGGCTGTAGCCAAATTAACAGGGTACTGTGAAACTGCTGCATCCACTCCCATCTTTCTTCTCAGTGGAAGATGAAAACAGAAGCGGTGGCAGGATGTCAAAGTCCAAGACTTGGCTCCCCTACCTTTCCCTGGAGACGGGATTTTCGCAGATGTGACTCTGCCCCCGAGATATGGCTGGGGTCTGAAACTCGCTCTCCTGCTCTTCACTCAGGAACTCTGTAAAAGCAGATCCTCAAAAGCAATTTCAAAAGAGAAAGATTTATATCTCTTTTCCGTCTGCTCAGCTCTTTTCAGAAGTTGTGCAAAACGGAACTCCTGCAGGGTGCCTGTTAGTGAGAGAACTCACAGGATCGATCGTTAACTGTTACTGGGAAATTGCGGGATTAGGTATTTTCCTGTTAACGTTTGCAAGGCCACCTCTTTCCCTATATGCCATTGTGCGGAGGGCTTCGTATGTATTACCTCATTCATGCATGTCACCTCACGTCCGTGCTATGAAGTTATAAACAATAATGCAATAGAAAGCATTAGCATTACTTACTGAGAAAGAAAAATTCTGGTGACTACAGCGTCTTCTGTTTGCTGAGTAGTGATGGTTGTGGGATGTCAGCTTGGGGGAATCAGAGCTAAATTATTGTGCATCGGAGGAGGAGAAGGAATGGCAGGGAGAAATGGGAAGAGGGGCAGGAAGAAGATCTAGGAGCTGGAAGGCAACAGCTAGAAGTTGGAGCCCTGAGTGGGGTAAAGGAGAAAGGAGGACACACACACACAACTGATGGGGTATCTGGAAATATGAAACAAATTGGTACTTGTTGCAGGGTGTACCGTGTAAAGCCCTTCTGAATTCCCTTTACAAAATCTTTAGCGAAATGTTCATAGCTTACTAATGCTTTGAAAAGATATTGTTGGAGGAGGGCTATAAAGGGGCACTGAGTCCTGCTTCAAGGTTGGGATGAGGCAAAAACAAGGATGCTCACGAGGTCTTTACAATAATGACAGGAATGCTTTCATTGGGCAAAAGGAATCTGAAGTTCCAAATGGATTATGTATGGTTGTATCCCGCACTACTCAGCAATCAAAATAAGCTGTTGATTCAACAGCAACATAGGTATATCTTAAATGTATTTTGCCAAGTGAAAAAAGTCCAGACCAAAATCCTTCATAGTATATGGTCCCATTTATATGATATAATAGAAAAGGCAAAGCTATAGGAACAAAAAACAGATCGACAGTTGCGAGGAGTTGGGGGAAGGGAAGGGGTTGACGACAAAGAGGCCACATAGGGGAGTTTTGGGTTGTAGAACTATTCTGTGTGGCTCTGTGTGGTGGATACAGGACTATGCATTTGTCAAGATTCTTACAGAGTAAACTTTATGAAAATGTTTAAAAAGCAATCAGGATGTCGAGGGATCCCAGGATGGAATACAGATAATAAAAAATAAATCCAGCTGTATTACAAATGTGTCGCATAACCCCACTGATGGGAGCAGGGAAAACAGAAATAAACCTGATTAACTTTGGAAAATGGTGTTTCAACTGTATACCAGGGTTAAAAAACTAAGTAAATAAGTTGTAGATAATGGGAACTATATGTTTTACTGTCTGAGAAAGAAGTTAAAAATAAGCAAAGAGGGAGAGCTAGAATAAACCCAGGAGTGGGATGGACTTACTGACTCATGTCCAAAGAATAAATCATGGAAAGGGGGAATGACTTACCATGGTTTGACACAGGATTTTTTCACTTTATAATGGTGTAAAAGCATTATGCATTCGGTAGAAACTATAATTCAAGTACCCATATAACCATTCTGTTTTTCACTTTCAGTAAAGAATGCGATAAATTACATGAGATATTTGACACTTTAGTATAAAATAGACTTTGTGTTAGACTTTCACCCAACTGTAGGCTAATGTAAGTGTTTCGAGCACCTTTAAAGTAGGCTAGGCTAAGCTATGGTATTTGGTTGGTTTGGTGTATTAAACGTCTTTTTGATTTACAATATTTTCAACTGACAATGGGTTTGTGAGAATGTAGCCCCACTGTAAGTCAAGGAGCATCTGTACTACCCTTAACATGGGTAAAACTGGCAGATGCCACCTTAACCAAGCCATCAAGGCTAACATCAGCCGTGCTAAGGCACGTGGAGGTCACACACCCCTGATACAAAGTGATGAGAAGGACACTTTGCCTCGGTAGGGTTTTTTTCCCTGTATCCCATAATCTGATGTTTTAATAATGAGAAAAATATGAGAAAAACTAAAATTGAGGAATATCTTATAGAATATCTGAATAGTTCTCTTCAAAACTGTCCAAGTCATGAAACACAAGGAAACTGTCACAGGTTGGAGAAGACTAAGGACACATGATAACTAATTGCAATGTGGTATCCTGGGTTGGATTCTGGAACATAAAAAAAAGTTATCAGTGGAAAAACAGGCGCAATCTGAAGTCTGCAGTTGAATTAATAGTAATGTACCAATGTTAGCATCTTCATTTTGGCCAATGTGCCATGACTGTGTAAGATGCTAGTACCAGGGGACTCTGGATGAAGGTGTATGAGACCCTTCTATTCTATCTCTGTAACTTTTCTGTTAACCAAAAATTATTCCAAACTATTGCCATGGCCTGGGGTAGAGTATATCACCTCTGCCCACATACCATAGGCTAGATCCCAACCACGAGTCCCTAACCCGTAGACTAGCTGGGAACTGTAATCAGCCTTCATGCACAGGAAGAGGAATATAAAATAAGATTTGGTTAATACTTGGAAGTGTCTCTACCACTATAAAGGTACAAGCCAGCGGTGGTAGGCAAGAAAAAGTTCACCACCACAAATTCAAGCTGTACCTTTCTCCCAGATGAAATGCTTTTAATCCTAGCCATTAACCACCCACAGAGCAGCCAGAAACATTTTGGGAATAGACTCAGGACTTAGCCACAGCTGTGGTGTTGTGGGAAGAGTTTGTACAGCAGTGGTGGGAATTGATGCTTAGAGAACCTAGACAGCTTTGTGCTTTAAATACATTGTCCCATTTTAGCCTCACAACCACCTGCCACTTTTAGAAATGTGGAACCTGAAGATGGAGAGGTTTGGGGGTTTTCACCATATGGACCCACCAGAAATCAAGTTATAGATGTTTAATGAGTCCGTATGGTCAAAAAAAAAAAATAAATAACACCTAGTGGGTCTCTGTTATGACCTGAATTGTGTCCAACCCACTCACTCCCAAAATTCATATATTGAAGTCCTAACCCCTAGTACCTCAGCATGAGACTATATTTGGAGATATGGTCTTTAAAGAGGTAATTAAATCAAAATGAGATTGTCAGAGTAGGTCCTAATCCAATGTGACTTTACAAGAAGAGAAAATTTGAACACAGACGTGCACAGAGGAAAGACAACGAGAAGACCCAGGGAGGAGACGGCCATCTGCAAGCCCAGGGGAGGTCTCAGAAGAAACCGGCCTTGCCGACACCGGGATCTCAGATGGCCAGAACTGTGAGAAAATAAATTTTTGGTGGTTAAGCCACCCAGTCTATGACACTCTGTTATGGAAGCTCTAGAAAACTAATATAGTCCCTCTGTAGTTATTCCCCAGGCCATGGAGTCCAGGAGAAAGGCACGGCCTGTTCCTTAAGAGAATCCAACCTCACTGAAGCAGGGAGCCACCCACTCGCTGCACCCCGTACAGGAGCAGGACCTTCGGTCAGCCCATCACCACCGTGACCTCAATCGCCTTACTAGAGGGGCAGTGTAGTCTAGGGGGACAAGCCTAGGCTGTTCCACTTTTGAGCTGAGTCACCAAAATGAGGAAAATTGGCAATACCTGCCCAGCGAGGTGCTTGTCCGGCTAACTCAGTCTAACGTGGGAAAGCACTAAATTCCACGCCTCAGACATACTTAATCAACACAACTTGGAAACCCAGGGTTATTGTCTTGTGAGGTCATGGCCAAGAATCGAGGTTTGGGAATCAGATAGACCTGGGGCACGTCCCTAGGTTGTCATTCAGTGACTCAGGTTACCTCAGCTGTTTGAACTTTGCTTCTCTGTCAGAAGGAAACAATGACAGTGGCTCCTTCCCAGGACTCTTCCGGGGTCCCAGTGAGATCGTATGCACAAAGATCTCAGCATAGAGGTTGGCCCATCATTAAGCGTTCATCAACAAGTATATTAGAATTTTTGGTTTGGTTTGGTTTTTAAAAGTCTCTTTTTCCAGTTCCCCACAGCACACTGGCAGGTGCTCCAGCTCTCCTGAACTCAACCAAAGGCACCGAAGGCACCGCGTCCTAATCACCAGGGGGGCTGATCTGCAGATGGGCAGCTCGGAGCCTCATCACGTTGTAACAGTTCACAGGGAACACGATGCGGCCCCAGACTGTGTTTTTAAAATGGCCCTTTAGTGGCTTCTGGGGAATGGATACCTCCTTACGCATCTTTATGTTAGAGATGTCGCTACTTTAAAAGGGCAAAAAATGTTCAGGGAAGGAGGATTATATCCTTGTTCTCAGACGTTGTTCTGGAAAAGGAACAGAAAGTACTCCCAACAGGTCAGCGTCAATACAATTCTATATTTAATAGTGTGGTTTGCTTTTGTGAATTCTTTATTAGCTGGTCATTAAGAGCATAATCGCTGATTGGAATCGGTGTACAGGGAGGGATTTACTTGCCGCCTGCTTTTGAATCTTAATTGTAAGGCAGATGGAATGAGTTTGTGTACTGACCTGGGAATGGGCCTGAAGACATCTTCTCGATTGGAGACAAAAACAAACAAACCAGCCCACACGCACAGCCTGCCTCTGAACTTGAACAACCTGGGAGGCTTCGGGGCAGAAAAACTGGACAAACCCTCCTGGAGCTGAACTCAGCGACAAAGGGATTTGAAGTCTGAGTTGATCAGTAAAAAGGACGAAGGCTGAACAGGCTGCTCAACAAGCTTGTCCTGAGCCCCTCGAAATCATCCCATCCTCCATGGTGCACCACCCACCAACCACATAAACCTAGGACAGCTCCTTCCCCTCCCCAAGGCTCAGTTGCCTTAGTGGTAGAATGGGACTGATAATGCCGCTTAATAGAACTGCCGTGAGATTTAACGAACTGATGTTTGGTACGTGGGAATTGTTCGGTGTGACTGATAATACAGGAAATATTTCTTAAGTTCTTACTATGTGCCAAGTGTTTTATATGGGTTATCTCATTTCATACCATCCTATAAATAGGTACTGTTATTCTTACTTTAAAGAAAAGAAAATTTAAGACGTAAAGAAGTCAAATAACTTTCCTTGATCCCAGAGCCAGTAAGGGTAGGCTAGAACCAGGTTTTAAACTCAGGTAATTTGAGTCCAGAGTCTCAACTCTTAATTATTGTGAAACTATGGCCGGTAGCAGAGGCAGGAACACCCAGCTTCATTGATAACTAAACCACAGCCTTGGCGCCCGAACAGCTTGCAGACTAATGGAGGAGTCAGACACGTCAACACACACGTGACTAAACAGTGAGCCCGGCGCTGGAATCGAGCCGCAGACGAAGTGCTGTGAGTGTATGGAGCAGAGAAGAGCTCGCCTACCTGGTGGCGTCAGGCAGCACAGAGGAGGGAACATCTAAGCCGAGGGGCTCCAGGGCAGAGAAGGGTGGGGTAGGGGGCAACACGGGGAAATGGAACAGCGGATACAAAGTCATAAACTCACGGAAGGGCAGGCTTTGTGCAGGCTGTGATGGAAAGCCCTGCGTGCCTGTGACGAAGGGAGTGTGAGTCGGGCAAGCAGTGAAGAGCTGTTCTCAGAAGGACTCAGTGGGGCCAGGTCATGAAGGGTCTTACGCAGGCAAGTGATGGGTAGCCTGCAGAAACCAAGGGGCGAGGGCAGTTTAAGCAGGGCAATAAACTTAGCCAACTGTGTTTTTCAGGAAAAATTCTGTAGCAGTAGTTTGGTGTAGCAGAGACAGTCCTTGAAAAGGTTAAGAAGGACTTTGAAAATTAGATTGAGATCTGGTGAGTGATGAGCAAATCAGGACCGCGGTGTCAGCAAACTGTAGCTTACGCACTAGGCAGGAGGGGCCTTCTGGCCCAACAATGAGGTTCATGTCCCCCACCGTGGGGAATCGTGTCTGCTTAGATGTCAGAGACACAGTGGAGGAGGCTTTGACATGAGAAACAAAGGAGGGAAAGAATGTCCAGAGAAAAACCTTTGTCTGAGGACACTCACGGGCATTCAGACATTCTACAGATTCTCATCAAGCACTTATTCAATTGTAGGTACTGGGGTCAGGGGTGGGTATAAAGATGAACAAACTGCCATTGTTTCTGCCCTCAAAGGACACGCAGTCAACACCTAAGAACTCTGGGAGCAAGAGGTTCCCAGGGGTCAGCATGGGAAAGACTTGGGAAAACATGCCCAGGTATCTCTCCTCCTGCCTTACAGAGCAGCACGGACGATGGGCAAGGCAGCCCAGTGGTCCTTGCCCAGGGAGAGCACGCACTCCCAGAGCACCGCAGAGACCCCGTGAAATAGGATTCAATAAAGGACTGCCAGGATGTCAGAAAGTATTCTTTCTCCCTTCAAAACATAAAGGACGCAGATTCTACAGAGCAAAAACTGGTGAGGAAGTGACAATGGACAGAGATATTTTGTATCAACATTATAATAAGATAGAACGACCTGGTACCATTTTAGGAACGTGGGATTTGGAGTGTTGCCAACCTAGGTTACCTCTTGGATTCTCTTGTTAATTCTCTAAATGACCTCAGATTGGTTATCTCATCTTTCTTCTGCCTCCACAATCTCTTGGTCTAAGGAATGTGGACAATAATACATTTCGCCGAAGTTGGTGATGAGGAATACACGATGGGACATTATCAAGTGCCTACTTAAGGGACTGGAATACAGCAGGTGACTGTTGGCGTCTCTGAGGCACATCCAATAAATACACCTCTCCTCCCTGCCCAGACTTCTAAACAAGGAGAGAAATAAAACACAAGAGAGTAAAAATAGAGGTCAAATACCAACTTTACTGTTGATTATCTGGTTATCTTCAAACCATCTTAAAATTTAGTGGCTTTAAAAAAGCTATATTTATTTTGCCCATAAAGCTGCCATTTGGACAGGCCCGGATGGGGGCAGTCAGCTCTGTTCTACTCTATGTCCGATGGTGCAGCTCCAAGGTCAAAGGCTAGAATCAGCTGAACAAGGCTCAGGCACCCATACACCTGGCAGTTGATGCTGCCATCAGCTGGGACCTGTCGCCAGGACACTGACACCTGCCCTCTCTGTGTGGTTCAACAGCAGACCTCCCCAGAGGACCGAGTAGAAGTCATATTGCCTTTCGTGACTTCACCTGGGAAGTCACATGGCATCATTTCTGCTATTTTCAGAGTTCTTCCCAGATTTAATAGGAGGGAACATCAACCCCACCTCTTGATGGAGAACATCATATATTGGTGTATGTTTCCAAACACTGCCCCACTGACAGAGGCTAGCCAGTCAGGCTTAGTTAAAAAGGAGAGTTTAATAAAGCGACTATTTACAAGGGGATGGGAAGGGCTTAGAAGAAGCAACCAGACCCAGTTACAGTAGAAGTTGTTACAATGCCTAGGCCTAGAGGAACAAGACGAGGGAGGGGTTGCCTGGCAGAGCCACAGACTCTAGTTGAGGGAAGCAGCCGACCAAGGTAACTGAAAAGGGGAGAGCTGGAGGAGTAAGTACCCTGACCTTACTCTCTTCTTGCCTTTTAATCCCCCTCCAGACCTCCCAATCTGAAACCAGAGGACAAAGTAGTCTATGGATGATGCAGGATGCAGTTTGGGATGCAGCCAGAACAGAGAAGGGTAGCAAACGAAAGTCATCCGGCACAAAATCCATGTTGGAACATCTGGGTTTAGGTGGGATTGCTAACCAGATCATTCATCTTCCAGCCTCCCTATCTAGAACCAGGACCAGGCCATCGCTAGGATGTTTGCACCTGCAGAGCAGGTGCGTTCACCCAGGACATCACCTCCTAGTGGTCACCTGGAGGAGAAAGGAGAGAGACCGAATCAGTTCCCTCTGCTCCCTTGTTCCAAACAGAAATGGGAACCACCTCTCTGAAGGTGGAAGGTGTAAAGTGTGAGAAAAGGCTGTCGAAAGTCCCTATCAAGGAAACGGCAGTTGGGAAGATTCCCCCAACAGGGTTCAGTCACCTTTCCCTTTTGTCTACCTGCCCACTGCCTTCCACGGCAAAGGAAATGATGACACCAGGGCTGTGTGTGTGGAGTGAGATGGAGATTTGTGTACTGAGCCAGCAGCATCATCCATCAATTTCAGGCACATCAAACAGACCAATTTAAAACAAAAGACTTTTCATTGGATTTCCGCATTTCCCATGTACACAAATAATGCGAGAGGAGCCGAGCAATGCCTGGGCATCTCAATCTTACTCTTTCCAGAACCTGACATTCTTCAGGGCAACTTTTCAAATAAATAGACAGGAATGGACAGGAGGCAAATGCTTTGTGCAAACACCAATAATTCCCATTCTATCCTCTCACATATTGACATGTTCTGGCTATAATCTCTCTCTCCCTCTCTCTCTCTCTCTCTCTCTTTCTCTCTCTCTCTCCCATTTTAAGTTGCTCTCCTTTGGGAGACAGTGAAGAGGCCGAGAAAGCAATTTCGATAGCAGAAAGCAGTAGAGGAAAAAGGGTGGCCTTGGAGATGCCACCCTGGTGGTGGTCTCCTCCAGGGCCCACCCCAGACCTCCCAGGCATGGTTGACTTCCCCCTGTCTGAAGTCCTCCTGTCCACCCCCCCCCCACAGGCTATGACCTCCACAACTCAAACACAGCATTTCTTTGTGCACAAGTTCACTCTTCCGCCCTCCTTAAGGGTAGAGGGCAGCTCCTCCCGGGCAGAGGCAATGTCTTCCTCACCTCTTCATAGCTCAGGACCTGGCTCATTGAACATGAGGCAGTAGCCAAGTTTACCATGGGGCAGGGCCAAGTGGAGTGAACACACCAGCTATGGAAAAAGCCATGGTGACACTTGTACCACTCTCCCCCTTCCCCACTTGCAATGCTCAAATCAATGATGCTTACGAACTTGCTGTACAAATGTAATGCCTATAATGCAATACACTAGTCTAGTACTGAGAGGCACAGCAGTCAAGACCCAGGGCCTCCAGATCCCAGCAACATGGCACCATGATGAAGAGAAACACTGCCTCAGTTCAAATCCCAGCTCTGCCTATTACTAGCTGTGTGATTTTGATCAAGTTGCTTACCTTTCCGTACCTTGGTTGTATCATTTGTAAAATTCGAAGTACTCACCATCAAATTGGTATTAACTGATCAACACATAAGTGTACATATAAGAATAACTTCTATTGGATGTCAGGCAGGGGGGAGGGGGAGGAGGGAGGGGGAAGAGGGGACGGGTATTTGCATACACAAAGAGTGCAATGCGCACCATCCAAGGGATGGACGCAACTGAAACTCGGACTTGGTGGGGAGGGGGGAGGCAAGGGCAACGTACGTAACCTAAACATCTGTACCCCCATAATATGCTGAAATAAAAACAAAAACCAAACAAACAAAAAAACCCAACATAACAGACACAGATCATGTGGAAAATAAATATTCCTTACTATGGAAAAAAAAAAAAGCCCTAATTATCAGTATTAATTATTTTGCACTTAGCCTATGGACAAGTCCTTGGTAGAGCCATTCTATTCATTTATTCATTCATTAATTCAACAAGTATTTAAAACAAAAAACAAAGTACTTTACAATAGAATCTGTCTTACAGAGTGTTACAGAGTGGCTTGAAAATCAAATGAACCAATATATAAAGCTTTTGCAACAGTGCCTGGCATATGACAAGCTCTATATTAATATTAGCTACTATTAATAAGTATTATTGTTTTCATTATGATGCTAATAACTTGTGCTTGGCTACTGCCATGGTGTCTTGCAATCTTAGAAGTGGAGAAAATCTCACAGGTCCTGAATTACAACGTCCTGCCACTGCACCCTTTATGGGCAGGTGGCCACCCATAGAGGAAATTAATTAACCTTTGATAAACACCCACTGTGTGCCAAGACATGTGCTAAATGCTTAGTACACAGCATCGCCCTTTTGTCTCAGTACAATTCAGTTTCAACCTGCAGAGCCTTCAGGCTGGGGGATACTGGAGGAAAAGCAAAGGTTAGCTCACCTCGGTTTGGTGGCTTAAATTCCCGTCTTCCCCAATACACCTGCTGTGACTTACTTTTCAGAATGTTCAAATCACTGTTCCATACATTCCACATTCAGAGTGAGAAAAAAGAGGGAGTGTGTTTTTTCATCTTTTTTTCTTTTAACTTTGTCTTTTTTTAAAAAACTTTTTATTATGAAATATACATTAGAAAAGTGAATAAGATGTAAATATATAGTTGCATGAATATAAATTGATACTGTAAGTTGATCCCTGTGAAGCAACCGCCTGGGTTAAGAAAGAAAACATTAATGATATCCCCAAAGCCTCAGCGACAATGCACTCCCTTCCCCCTAGAAGTAACCAACATCTCCTGACCGTATGGTAGCTATTTCCTGACTTATCTTTTCTTTACCATCTATACCATATGAGAGTATGGATTAGCTACATCTTTTTTAAACTTTATATAAGTTAAATCATACTTTATGTAATATTTTATGTCTGGCCTCTTTTGTTCAACATTGCTAATGAGATTCATCTATGTCATGTATAGCTGTTGTTAATTTTCATTTCTGTATTCCATTGTATAAATATATAGCACTGGGTTTATCCATTCAAATTTTGATGGGTTGTTTCTAGTTTGGGGCTGTTATGAACAATGCTCTGTAACATTTGTACACATTTCTCTTGGTGCACAGGGGCCCGGGTTTCTCCAGGAAATATACTGGAACAGTGGAATTGCTGGGTCATAGAATACGTCTTCAGTGTCAACAACAATGGCAAACTGTTTTCTCATGTGTTATTCCAATGTACGCTCTTACCGGCAGTCTGTGAGAATCCCTGTGGCTGCATGGGGCTGGGTCTTAGTCATGTCTGTACCTCTCACGCATGACACAAATGATGTTCAATCTGCATTTGCCAAGCCATTGAACTGACAGCTGGCTGTGGCTGTGTTATGTGTGACTGAGATGAAATCCTTTTGTTCAAACTTTGAAAAGCCTTGGGTTACGCTCCACTTTCACTAGAAAGGAATTGAGGACATGTCACAACAATTATCTCCAGTGAAAAATGTGCTATGGAAAGCTAATGATGATTCGTGAAGGGGAACGGAGAGGCTTGGTCCTTCGAAGACTTTGATGGCGTATCAAAGGCCATCATCTTGTTACTCGAGAGCAATGGGGTTGGTGGGAGGTTGTGGGCAGGGGGATGGAAGGAGTATAAAAGAGGGATTATTTCAAGAACCATAGGACAGGAAAAAGAAGAATGACTGAGTAAATTCCATGGTTGAGGAATAGCGTGTGAGTCATTTGTTGTTGTGTGTCAAGAATGACAATTCACTCCATTAAAGTGATGGTGTTCAAGACTAGATTGGAAGAATTCAAACTACGTGGTGTTATAGCACACAGTATCATTTCATTTCCGGACTCAAATTTTAAGACTTTGTCCCATAAACTGCTTTAAACTAATAGTTCTGAAAAATCTTTGAAACGTAGGAGACAGACAGCTTACTACACAGGGATAATCTCATGGTCTTACAAGGTTAAATTATAAAGTTCATATAATCATTCTGAATCTGACACAGAAGAAAAAGTTGCTATGAGAAATAAGATATTCTGAATTAAGTGAAAATTACCATAGAACCCCCCCCTGAAGAAATCAGTTTTTGAAAAAATGAAATCCATTCATTGCAACAACTGGACTAAACTTCATAATGTAACCAACAGAATGCAGAGCGAGATTGCAGCTAGCAAAGTGCTAAGCAAGGATAGAGGCTATGGAGATCTCAGCTGGAATCCAAACTCCATCATTTTGTAGCTTTGTGGCAGGAGGCAGGTTTTGCTTTATACTTTGCTTCCCTCATCTGTAAAATGGGTGAATAATAGTATCTACCTCACTGAATTGTACTTTCTCTGTTCTCTCATACCCAGTCCCCATGCAACCCTGTGATGTCAGTGGCAGAGGCCCCTGCAGGAGGCCACAGGAGCCAATGTTCTGAGGGAGGGGCCCTGGCTCTCTGATCAGTGCATCTGTGATTCCAAGAAGGCAAAACAAATACTGGTTGCTTTCTTTAAACACACTTTTAAATTTTAGAATACTTTTAGATTTATAGAGGAGTCATGAAGACATTTCCCTTATACCCTATATCCAATGTCCCCTACTATTAGCATCTTACATTAGTCTCCCTTTCTCTGCCTTCCTGCAGCATGACCCTAGATACAGGCACAGCTAAGTGCATGGCAGAGCAAGGTCACTAAAGCCCCAATTTTCTAATCAAAGGAAGGGAAAGGGAGTCCCAGCAAAGGTTAAGTTCCAGAGACATAAGGAAGACAGAGGAACTCAGGGAGGTGATATCAAAAAGTGGTTTCTGAATCCCTGTGCTCACATCCAAGCTGTGCTTGCATCGATTTGCTCCTAATCAGCACACCCAATACTCTCAGAACCGACCAACAGAGAGACCACAACCCATGTCATTCCAAGGGTGGGGAACCCACAGCCTTCTGATTTCAAGATTGTTCTTTTTTAAGCACTAAAGGAGGCAAGATAAGCTTCATCATTCTCTGCTTCACCTGTTTTAATAAAAGGATTTGTCCTATACAATTTGGATTCAATCAAAAGTCTGCATTTAAGGACCTAGAAGGCCACAATTCACCTTAAGGCTTCAGGTTCCCTACCCCTGCAGGGTGGTGCAGACATCAGTGTATCTAAATAGCACTACAAAGGTTTGAAGACTTTACTGATGTTGGAACCAGAGTCCACAGAGAAGGGTTGAAACTTGCCACCTGAAGCTAACCAGAATGATTGCTGCTAAGACAAAAACTTTTATCAACATTTTCTATAGAAGTTAAATAGGGACCTAAGTTGCATAACATACTATTCAAAATGTTCAAAATCCAATCCAAAATTATTCAGCATACCAAGAACCAGAAAGCACTTGACTCCCCTGGGGAAAAGCAATCAACAGATGCCAATGCCCAGATGTTACAGATGCTGGAATTCTCTGACGAAGACTTTAACGTAGTCATTATACAAATGTTCCAACTAGCAATCATAAACAATCTTGAAACGAATGGAAAAACAGAAAGTCCCATTAAAGAGATAGAAGATATATAAAAGAATCAAATCGAAATTTAAAAACACAGTAACTAATTTTTTAAGAACTCACTGGATGGGCTCAAGTGCAGAATGGAGTTGACAGAAGAAATATTCAGTAAACTTGAAAGCATATCAATAGAAATTATCCAATCTGAAAAACAGAGAAAAGAAGATTGAAAAAAAATTAAGCAGACCCTCAGAGACCTATGACACCATAACAAAAAGTCTAATAGTCATATCATCAGAGTCCAAAAGGGAAAAGAGAAAGAGTGTGATGGTGAAAAAATATTTGAAAAAATAAAGGCTGAAAACTTCCCAAGTTTGGCAAAAGCCATAAACCTACAGATTGAAGATGTTCAGTGAACCCCAAATAAGATCCACTTAAAGAAATCTACATACGCAGATATATCACACTCAAACCGCTCAAACTGAAGACAAAGAAAAAAGTCTTGAAAGAAGATGGGGTTGGGGGGGGAAACATTACCTGAAGGGGAACAATAACTCAAATGACTGGATTCTTCATCAGAAATCACAGAGACCAGAACTATAACAGCACTATAATGTTAGTATTATAATATGTAGTACCATAATATTAGTAATATATTACTATATGTGTAGTAATATACATTATTATAACATTAGTACTATTTTTAAATGCTGAAAGAGAAGAATTGCCAGTCTAGAATTCTATATTTAGTGATCTATATCAGGAATGGGCAAAATAAAGGCATTTGCAGATGAAAACAAACAAAGAGAATTTCTTTACAGCACATCTTGAAAGTAAACAGCTTTAAAGGAATTGCCAAAGGAAGTTCTTCAGGCAGAAGGGACAAGAAAGCAGGGAAAACTTGCAATATTAAGAATGAAGATGAGTTGGTGAGGTGATGGATGTGTTAATTAGCTTGATTTAATCTTTCTACAATTTATTCATATGCCCATAAATATATACAATTATTCTTTGTCAATTAAAAATAAGTAAATAAAAAGAAGGAAGAGCAAAAGAAATAGAAAATATCAAGGCAATATAATAAACAATTCTCTCCTTTTGTGTTTTTAAAAATGTATTTCATAGTTGAAAGTAAAAATATAACATTTTTCTAGTGGAGTTTTTAACAAATTTAGATGCGATATATATGACAAAATAAAGGTGGAAGGGTAAAGGAACCTATGTGATGCTAAGGTTTCTACATTTCACTTGGAGTGATGAAATATTGATTATAAGTAGACTGTGATAGGTTAAGTATGTATATTGCTATTCCTTTTGTGACCATTAAAATTATAAAAAGAGAGATAGTCAAAATCTAAATAGATAAATTAAAATAGAATATTAAGAAACATTCAAATAACCCAAAAGAGGGCAGGAAAGGGGAAATACAGGAATAAAAATGAAGGAAACAGAAAATGATAAATCTAAATCAAAACATATCAATTATTACATTCAATGTAAATAGGCTAAATACACTCAATAAAAGGCAGAGATTTTCAGAATGAATAAAAATACATGACCCAACTATACGCTGTGTATAAGAAACTCACTTTGAATATAATGCTATAGACAGGTTAAAAGTAAAAAAATGAAAAATGGCCTATCATGCAAACACTAATAAAAAGAAAGCTGGAGTGACTACACCAAATGGACTTTAGGACAAAGAAAATTACCAGGAGTAAAGAGGAATGATACATGAAAAAAGGGTCAATTCGACAGCAACAAAAAATAATAATCCGAAATGTGTATGCAAACCAACAAGTTTCAAAACACGTGAAGCAAAACTGACAGAAGTGAAAAGAAAAATAGCCAAATATAACTATAGCTTGAGATTTTAAAACTAGTCCTGAAGTAATAGAATTAATGGACAAAAATCAGCAAAGATGTATCAAAGAACTGAACAATAATATCAACGACTGGATCTTGATATTTTAGAATGTGCCACCCAACAATATCAGGATACGCATTCTTTTCAAGTGTATATAAAAGTCACCAAAATAGATCATATTCTAAGCCATAAGATAAATCTTAACAAATTAAAAAGAATTAAAATCACATAAAGTATGTTCTTTGAATAAAATGGAATTAAACAATAATAGAAAGTCTGGAAAATCAATACAATTACACATTATCAATACACTTCTAAATAATCAATGGATCCAAGAGAAATTCTCAAGAAAAATTATAAGATACTTTGAACTGAATAAAAATATACCAAATTTGTGAGCTGCAGCCAAAGCAGTGCTTAGAGGGAAAATTGTAGTATTAAATGTTTGTACTAGAAAAAAAGAAAGGTCTCAAATCAATAATTTTCACCTTAAGAAACTAGAGAAAAAAAAGAAAAGCAGTATAAACTGAACACAAGCAGAAGGAAGGAAATAAAGAGCAGAAATTGATAAAATTGAAAAAAAGAAAATCAATGAAACCAAAAACTGTTTTTTTGAAAAGATAAAAAACATCGACAAACTTCTGAGACCGTCAAAGAAGAGAAGACACGAATTACCAGTATCGGAAATAAAGGAGAGAATATCATTGCAGACCCTACGGACTTTAAAAGGATAAAAAAGGAATATTATGAACAACTCTACTCATACAAATAGGACTAATTAGAAGAAATGGATTGATTCCTTGAAAAACCACAAACTGTAACTATTATAGCTATAACTCATTCAAGATGAAATATTAATAGATAATCTGAACAGACTTATAACTAATAAAGACACTGAATTCAGTGTTTAAAACTTTCCAAAAAAGAAACTTCTATGCCCATATGGTTTCACTGGCAAATTCCCCAAGCATTTAAGGAATAAATAACACCAATGTTACACAGTCTCTTCCAGAAAATAAAAGCAGAGGGAATACTTTCCAACTCGTTTTATGAGACCAGCATTACCCTGATACCAGGGAGAGTTCAGGCCTGGCAGTGCAGAATTGAGAGTCAGCAGAGTAATTAATAGCAATGCATGCCAAATCCATGCAATTGCTTGAGATCACCCAAGGAGCCCACGTCTAATAAAAAGAACTGCAGGCCGTGGTAGGATGCTGGGTACCACACAGGGCTGGCAGCAAGAAGGGGGTCAGTGAAGGAGACCAAGAAGAAGTGGTCAGAGTTGAGGCTCAAATAAGCAACATCTTCAAGAAGAAACAAAAGGTCAATAGTATCAAATGAAGCAGCGAGATTCAAGACAAGAAGAAAAGTGTCTACAATTATTGCGCGGTTCGGAGTAACAGGCCCCCAAGTCCATCTCACTGGGCTCAAATTCTGGCTTCACTGTCTAACTCAGTTAACCTGCTGTGACTTCCTCTGTAAAACAGGGCTGCTAATAGTTCCTACTTCAAAGCTTGCTCTGAAAGAGAAGAGAGCTAAAGGAAGTGAAGTGCGTGGCATAGTTGCCAGGCACACAGAAAGTGCTCGATAAACATTAGCTGCAGGTATCGCAGTGCCA
This sequence comes from Indri indri, assembly GCA_004363605.1. Classification (NCBI taxonomy): domain Eukaryota; kingdom Metazoa; phylum Chordata; class Mammalia; order Primates; family Indriidae; genus Indri; species Indri indri. Next base: position 30,759 of record RJWJ010007838.1, on the reverse strand, counting down.
ACTTTCCTGGCAACAATCAGACCTAACGTAGGTGACGGCAAAATGAAGTTAGCAACCATACCCCTCACCTCAGCTGGTCTCATTGCAAACCCACCACTCTTGCCCTTGAGTGAACTCTTCCATATGCAATTAAAGGCAGCATGTTATCTAGTTCTCCAGAGATGATGGCTCTAGCCCTTGATTCTGTCTCCAGTGAGCTGCATGAACCTGGGTGATTCCGTTGATTTTCCTGAGCCCCTTGTCAATACTTACCTGCATCTTCCCCATTCCACACAGTGGCAGTTCCATCAGTAGCTGGCAAGGGCTCTTCCCCTCACTGGACATGCCTGAGAATCACAGCTACTGGCTGTGCCTACAGTTGCCAGCCTGAGTCTTACCTGGGAGATTTTGAAGATCGGCAGGCCAGTTGTGGATGACTGGCGGAGCGACTTCCAAGAGGTCAAGAAGCCATCCAGCCTCTGCTTCCATGCCGTTCATCAAGACCAACCCTCAAAAGCCATCTCTGTGTTGGAACAGCTCTCGCCATCCAAAAGTCCTCCCTTAAGGAGTGAAAGTACAAGAACCACCAATACCAGAGTCAGGGGATCTGGGTACCAGACTGAGTCTTAATACCAATTAACTGTGAGATCTTGGACAAGACACTTCCTCTCTGTGGGCCTTGGTTTTCTCATCTGTAAGATGAGAGTGTAGGCCTGCCTCATGACAAGTTTGGTTCTGGCACTTAGATCCTTCATTTTAAAATGAAAGGGACAGGGAAGTCTTCCCGAAATTCCGTGAGTGACACTTGTTGGACGGATCCCCCGAGAATGAGAACAGCTACGATGTCAACTACCAGTTTTCCAGAGTCTATGGGAGCTACCCAGAGAGCTAAATAAGACCAAAACAGTTTGTTGATTTTTAGCAAGGCAGTTTTTCCCACTCCCTCCCTCTCTCTCTTTGGTTGGCTTTTAATGTTCACGGAAGCGTAGGTTTTAAGCGTACCATGGCACAAATGCAAGATGATGGGGATGCGAAATGGGACGAGAGGAATTTATTCTCATAACTGCCTCCCGTTCGGGGGCACGGAAGGAATCAACGCACCATCATCGCGCAATTACTTCTCCTCCTGAAACTCATTAAGGCTTTCTCAATTCATAATCAATACGTTAAAGTCCCTCTGTTTTATAAAACAGTTCATCAATATTTTATGGTTTTAATAATTTATGTTTTATTACAGAAGCAGATGGAACCCTACAGCACATTTAATCTCTAGAGACAACAGTGAAGAAAGAAAACTTGAGTTGCAGATTCTGGACTTAAGTAATCAGCCTTTCTGGGCCCCTGCCTCTGATTTGGATTTTTGCTGGGAGGGTTGGTGGCAGGCGGATGACCCACCTGACTGTAAACTTCATGAAGGAAGGGACCAGTTCCGACGATTGTTTGACCACCTGCCTAGTGTCAGGCTCTATGCTGAGTCCCCGACAGGCATTGCCTCATTGAATCCCCCCAGCAGCCTTAAGAGAAAGGTATTATTGTCCTCACTACACAGATGAGGAACCTGAGACTCAGAGTTAGCAAGTGCTTTAGCCACGGCTGCACAGCCAGGAAAAGGCAGAGCTGGGATGCAAGTCAGTTGATCTGACTCCAACATCCATGCGGTTAACAACCGTGCATTGCTATGGTCAACATCCCTTCTTTGGGAAATATTTATTTATTGAGCAGCAACTTTTCTAAGCACTGGGGATGCAGAGATGAACTGCATAGGTGAGGAACTCTGACCTCATGGAGCTAACGGAAGGATGGTGTTATACCGTAAACAAGTAAAGGGTTTTGAAAACAAAACCAGATTCCATCCACTTTCCCCCTGGAAGCAAGGCTCCTGCAGCCCGTGTCACTCATGAGGCTGGTGTAGGACTTGGCTGTCTCAGCTGCACTCATATGGCCAAGAGCACAGACCAGGATGAGACAGAGGAGAGAGGCCTTCCTATCGAACTAGGTTTCAAACAGGTCCCCCAACAGGTGTATGTTCTGATGAATACTTTCCCCTGGGATTATGCTTCCCCAGGGTGCCAGGAGTGTTCTCCTGGGTGTTTATGTTTTCCCAGTGGCTATGATTCCCAGGGAAGCTGTGGTTTGCTACAGGCCCGGGACAGTGGCTTCCTTCATAAACACACAAAGGAACTTTAGTCTGGTGGAAACATTTTGCTTCAGTTTCCAACGTGGACAAATGTATAAAGGCTCCTTTACCTATAGTTTCATGGTCTTTTTGTGAATCTGTCTCTCATGTTAATTCTTAAAACCGGGATTTATGTTTCATTCAATGTTAGACATTATGGCCTAACACAGTGCTTGGCACATATTAGGCGCTTAATAAATGTTGAATGAATGAATTGCTGTTTGAGTTCAAAGCCAAGGCTGCCCTTTACTTCCTGTGCAAGCTTTGGAAAGTTAACCCACCTCTGTGCATCAGTTTCCCCATAAGAGAAATGGAGCATGGAACAGTACCTACCTCACAGAGCTCTAATTAGGAAAAAGTAAGTTAATAGACCTGAAACTCTCAGAAGAATGCATGACCCATGATGTGCACGAAATAAACGATAGTTTCCTGATTTCCACAGTAGGTAGATAGTCAAAGGCCATTTTCAAGATGAATATAACTTTCCCATGTGCATTTTCCCAGTGGGTATTTGTTCCATTCAGAATATGTTTCTATAGGTATTAATATTTGTCATACTAAGTGTGATTATTTTTTCCAGTAGATATTTTTCCCTGTGCATATGCTTTGAGTGGTCATTTTTCCAAGTGAAAATTTTCCGGGTAGGCATTTTTTCTGGAAACGATATTTATCCAGAGGGTCATCCCATTCCCCTTTTTGGCAATTGATATTTTTCCTACTAAGTATTGTCACATTGTATTTCACAGGATTTTTAGTGAGCATTCTTTCTGATGTATGTATTTCCTAGTATCTCTTTGTTCGGCAGCGTATGTTTCCATGGGACATTTCCTGGAATGAAGTTTGTCTCCAGCAGCTGTTTTTCCAAATAGGCATTTTTCCTACATGTGTTTCCTCCAAGGAACACAGTCCATTTTATAGACTGAATCACGTATCCTCAAAATTCATACGTTGAAGTCTAAACTCCAAAGTGACTATATTTGAAGATAGGGCCTTTAGAAGGTAACTAAGTTTAAATTAGATCATAACAGTGGGGCTTTGGTCCAATATGACTGGTGTCCTTATAAGAAGAGAGAGAAAGAGACCAGGAACTCCTGCACACAGAGGAAAGGCCTGTGGGGACACAGTGAGAAGGTGACCATCTGCAAGGCGTAGAGAGAGGCCTCGGGAGAGACCAACCCTGCCAACACCCTGATCTTGGACTTCCAGCCTCCAGAAATTTAAGAAAATAAATTTCTTTTAGTTAAACCACCCGGTCTGGTATTTTGTTATGGCAGCCTGAATAAACTAATACAGTGCCTGCTACTTCGTAATTTTTTGGCTGGAGCTGAAATAGCGGGAACCTCTCTCCTGTAGGCCACTTTCTGCAGGTCACCCAAAGGCATGCCCTGTTCACCCGACGATGAACACTAAGGTTTAACTCAACACTAAGCTTTAACTCACCCAAATCGGACACTAAGGTTTAACTCAGCGGAAGCAGAAAGTCTATACTGACCTCCCTTCTGTGCTGATGAGCGAATACACTGTCCTAACTCCAATGTATTTTCCAGCCTGCATCTCTCCGTAACTCGAGCCCTGCAAAACCAGCTCCATAATTGAGGCTGTATTCCCACCGATACAGCCCTGCGGTTGTGCCACAAGGTGTGGCAGGTACTTAAAGATCTGAGGAGCACAGGAGAGGCGACTCGGGTCCCACCGCCTGGGTGATCACCTTGGGGGAAGGGGGAACATTCTGCGGGGGTCTCCTCCACATCCCTTCCAACCTGCGTGGCTCCAGGGACAGTGCGCGTTTGGAGTTGTTCGGATCCTGTCCGCTAGAGGGCAGCCGACGGCGACGCGGCGACAGCTGAGAAGAGCCACCTTGTACATTCGAATGGCTCTGGATAAACGTGTATTCATTGCGTGTGAGCATGCTGAGAAACGCTCGTCAAAACAGCCTAGCGAGGCCACCCGGACTGGTGGGTAGAGACCACTTCGTCTGTAGCCCCGTATCACATCCTACTCTCCCGTTCTCCAGCTCCTGTCCCCACCCAAACCCCCTGCGCGATGGATTCCACTCCTTCTACACAACTGAGCACCGAAAGCCCTACTCTTCCCTTCTTATCGCCATTGCATTTTTGTCTCTACAACAAAAATAATCAAAAACTGTTTCATACTGAAATCCACACAATTCATAACATTGAAAAATGTTAGTCCTTCCTCCGCCCGTTTCTTTTTTTCACACATTCTTTTGAAAGAATCGAGGCCTTGCATTAAAGGAGTAAAATCCACTATATGGAATTTCCAGGGTCAGCTACTTGGGAGAGGGACGGATGGCAGGTGGCGAGACATCAGCTGTGTACGTCTCTCTCCCCCATTCCTGCACCCGGGAAGTCAGAGAAGCAAACGTGTCTTGCATGGCGTCGAAGTGGTACCTGGTACAAATTCTTTAGATACCGAACAGGGTACGGGATGCTCTTGCCCCTACCCAAGTCAGCACGAGGCATCTCATAGAGTGAGGGCTCCATGCAAAGCAGATTCTCCATGTGTAGCAGAAAGAATGATGCCCCCCACCAAGACGTCCACATCCTGATCCTGGAACCTGTGAATATGTGACCTTGCATGGCAAAAAGGACTTTGCAGATATGAGATTATTCTGGATGGTCCAGGTCGGCCCAACGTAATCACTAAAGTCCTTATGAGAGGAAGGCAGGCGGGGCAGAGCCAGACAGAGAATTGCAATACCGCGCTGCTGGCTTTGAGGCCAGATTCTGGGCCAAGACATTCAGGAGGCAACCAGAAGCTGGCAAAGGGGGGGACCGTATTCTCCTCTAGAGTTTCCAGAAGGAACACAGTCCTGCCAATGCCTGCATTTTAGCCCAGTGAGACCCATTTCAGACTTCCGACCCCCAGAATTGAAAGACGATAAATTTGTGTTTAAGCCACTAAGTTGGTGGTAACTTGTAACAGCAACAATAGGAAAATAACATGCCATGGCCCTGCCACTGCCCTGTGGGTGCAGAGGTTTTCAATCAGCCCAGAGCTGATCCCCGCAGGTATCCCAGGACAGTGAAGGGCTGATCTTTCAGGATGCAGCTCACCTGCCACCTGCATCATTAGCCTTCTGTGCCTCGCCAGGTGGCAGTGACCTCCCCCTCCTCCGGGCATCTCCGGCCTCCTCATGACCAAAGGAAAGAGAAGCAACATACATGGAGCATAGTCACATACCACAGCGGCCTCTTCTGAAACGCTCCTTCCACCCCACCACCCCCGAAGGATGTCATCGTCCCCACCTGAGAGGTGCAGAAATAAGCTTGACAGGTTGCACAGCCAGCGCCTGATCCTAGAGCACGATTCCACCCATTCTCTCCTGCTGCTCACCTCAGCCTCTCTCCAGAGCGCTCTGCCCACGCTTGTGACATTTATCATGTCACCTCAGTTCTAAGTACAGTCATATGTCACTTAATGACAGGGATACATTCTGAGGAATGTGTTGTTAGGTGATTTCACCATTGTGCGAGCATGAATACATCAATACCTCGAGGGTGTGCGTCGAGAGTGTACTTACGCACACCTGGATGGCGCAGTCTACTGCACACCTAGGCCGTGTGGTGCAGCCTGTTGTTCCCGGGCTACAAACCTGCACAGCACGTGACCGTACTGAATACTGCCGGCCATTGTAAAACAATGCTAAGTATTTGTGTATCTAAGCATAGAAAAGGAACAGTAAAAGCAAGGTACCATAATCTCATGGGACCAGTGTAGTACATACGGTCCATTGTTGACCTACACTTCATTGTGCAGCACGTGACCTTACTTATATCTTTGTCTCCTTTAAACTCGACCAACAGGCCCTTGAGGGTCCGCGCTGGCTTCAGCCTGTCTCTCCCCATACGCCTGGCATCTAGTAGATGCTCAAGAAATATTTCTGCAAAGAAAGAGGGGCGACAAACAGAGGGGGAGGGGAAGAAGGAAAGGTGAGATGAAGAGACAGGAAGGAAAGAGAGAGGGAGGGAGGAGGGCCAAAAAGGAAAGTAGGAAGGAGGAACAGAGGGAAGACAGGACGGAATCGAACACCTATGAGAGCCTTTCAGCTTGTCCCCTACTGTCTGCTGCGGCATTTCTATGGCCCAGTACTGTCATTTACTGCCTATGCGATTCTGATAGACATGGTCGGTGCTCACCAGCATCCGTGTGCTCCTCTGCAGGGGCACACGGCTAGACAGTATTTTCCAGCTGTGGCCAGTGGAACGTGAGCAGAAACATGTGCCACATCGAAGTCCAGCCCCTAAGAACCTCCTCGCGATGGTGCTCACACTCTCTCCCCAGCTAAACCGAAATGTCTCTGAGGACTTGTAGGAGGGAGGAGCCCAGAGGTGGAAGGAGCCTGGGTTCCTGAGGGACTCTGTGGAGCAGAGCCCCTGTCCCCTCCATGCTGGTATGTGATGTGAGTGAGAAATGAAACTTTACTGCAGTAGCCACTAAAATTCGGAGGGTGTTCACTACAGTAATTAGCCTATCTTGGTAAATTGCCTGGCCCTCTCTGAGCCTCAATTTCTGGATTAGTAAATGAAGGTGTCTGGTGATACCTAAACGCCCTGTCATTAAAAACTCTGCTGGTCTCCGACTTTCCCCAGAATTTAATCCCAGGTCTCATGCAATAAATTTTGAAGAAAGAAAGAAAGAAAGAAAAAATGAGTGCATTCATCCACCAAGCGGGCTCTTAATGTTATGTATGTTACTCTCTGAACGGATCCATTTCTTTTAATAATAGAACGGCAGATCCATCCATAACGGGCTCATTTTTGAAACAGGGTTTCGATTGACTGGGCCTCGGAGCGTTTTGAGTCCTATAACGTAAAATCAGTCAGCAATTGACTGAATTTAACTAATTTCCACTTGTGAGGTGGCTTCTGATTTAGACACCCTTTCTTATCGTTTTCCCTATCACCTAGTTTCTTGCCAGCCACATACCTACAGAGGATGATTCTACATCTTCCAGAACTCTCCAGGGGACTGTCCACCTGGAAGGAGCAAACACAGGTCTTGATTTCCTGTTTGGGAAGTTTGGGGTATACCTAGTGGGAATAGCAGCCTCTCCTCAGGTGAATGTTACTTATCTGCAGCAATGGAACCCTTCAAAGCTGGCTGGAGGGGGTGCCCACCAGGGCAGGAGAGAGAATAAAGTGGGGTGTTATTTGTTTGGTGATGATTGACCTTCCTAGTGATCTCCCTGCTTCCCTGCTTGCTACCTTCATTTCATTCTCAACACATCAGCCCGTGTGACCCTGTTAAAACATAAGTCAGATCATGTCAATTCTCTGATTCCAAAGAATTCTGTCACTCCAAGTAAAAAGCTAAAGTCCTTACAAAGACACCCAAGGCCATATGTTTTCTGATCTGACCGTATTTCCTTCTATCTCTCATTGCTCCCTCCATCCCAGACACATGTACGTCTTAGCTATGGCTAATCAGACTACTCCTGCCTCAGGGCCTTTGCACGTGCTATTTCCGCTTCCTGGAACAATCTTCCCCAGATATCTTTATATTCTCCTCCACTTCCTTCAACCTTTTGTTCTAATAAGGAGGTCTTCCCTAAAAATCTTATTTATAATTACAGACTCTCCATCAGTGACATTTCCTATTCCCCTTCCCTGATTTTATTATTTTCTTGTTATGCATACTCTAGCCAGCATAGCCAGTCTTGCTTCATTGTCTGTCCAGCCCTCCTGAATGTAAGCGCCATGAGCACATGCTATTGTTCTTTGCTGCCACTCCCCCAGCACCTAGCAGATTGGCTGGCACATAGTGAGTTCTCTATAAATATTTGTTGAACTGAAATTTTGCCCTGCCCTTGTATTTATCAAGTGATATTATAGGCCCCTTATATTTAACATCTTATATGTTAAGATGGACAGGTGTTAATTATTCCTGTTTTTACTATAACTCTTCTCTAATTCCAGTTTGGTCACCCAGGGGTAGAGAATGGAATGACACTGTCCGACTCTGAAAAGCCAGCTTGGGGTGGAGGAAGAGAGTGCCAGGAGTTCCTGAATCACTGGGACCCCTTTCACTCTGGGTTGGAGATACTTGGGTCAGAGCAGAGGTTTCTACCCAAGATGCATGGACCCCGAAACTTCAGAGGGCCTGGAAATCCCCTGAAATCATAGGCAGAAATGTGTCTCTCTGTGTGTGTTAAACATAGGTGTCTGCTCATTCATTCTTTTCGTGATGCCTACTAGTGCCAACACCTTCCTGGGCTACTGAGTTGCAAAAGAAGCCCTTGTACAGCTTGCATTCTAATGAGGGAAGAGACATGGAGCAAATATGTATTTCTGTAAATAATAAAGCTAAAAGGATAGAGAATGACCAAGCTGGCAGGTAGCTTTTTCAGGTAACATGAAATGGAATCTGTCTTTTAGAAGATGAAACTTCAGCAGAGGTCTGAATAAAGTAAGGGAATAAACAATGCGACTGTGAGGCAGAGAGAAGAGCAAATGCAAAGACGCCGCGATGAGAACACCTTGGCACATGCAGGAAACAGGAAGGAGGCCAGTGTGGCCGGAGTGCAGAAAGCCACGGAGAGGATGCCAGGAGAAGAGGATGCAGAGGGCGGGGGCGGCAGGCAGACAGCAAGCACCATGCAAAGTGTGGACTTTGCATTTGGATTTAATTGTAAGGATAATGGGAATCCAGGAGAGGGTTGTGAGCAAAGGTGTAGCAGGATCCGACTTGAGCTTTAAAAGGCTGTCTCAAGCTGCGGTGTGCAGAACGGACTGCAGGGGGCGAGCTGAGGAAGCAGGGAGCCAGCTCAGGAAGCACAGCAGCTATCCACGGGAGCCTGGGTGGCCCAGGCCAAGCAGGTGACAGTGGAATAAAGCAAGGCATAAGATTGGTGGCTGCTTGGATGTGGATGCATGGGCATTCATCTGGAGAGAGAGTCGTTACCAGCCACCTGTCTGTTTCTCCTGAGAGCCCAGTATGCATTCCTGCTGCTTCTGGAGAAAGCGTCTCCACTTCATGTTTGGGGAACTACCCTGCCCCAGGGCACACAGCCTGCATGGCATTGCCCTTTGAAATTCTCAAACTGCCTTTGGCTGCGGGGTCAGCCCTGGACTTCCGCTAGGTCAATGAAGCTCTCCTACCTGGAAAGCTGTTCCTTCAGTAGAGCAGCATAGGTCTGAGATTGGAAAACGTTCACCCTGACAGTACTCCGCTGCGGGAGCTTCCATGAGTTCTGCTACCCAGAAGACGGGGCTGCTTTTGTCCCATCCTTTCCACATTCAGCCCATGATACCAAGTGATTCTTATGCCTGTGATGTTTTGGAAGCACAGTTTTAGAGTCAATGGGATATAGGAAAAGGCTATCAGACTGGGATTCGGGAACCTGGGTCCTAGACTTTGTTCTGTCACTAAATAGTGATGTAATGTTGGCAAACATCTTCCCTTCCAATCCTCTGCATTTAATTTCCTCACCTCTTGCAAAAAAAATAGAGAAGGCAGAGATGTGACCCACTGTATCTTCTTGTGACACTTTCTATATACCCATATCCAAGCATGTGGCATAGAACATTATAACCAGTTGAATGTTCATGTCCCCCACTGGCCTGGAGGAGGGGCAGCGTCATTCATTCACAGGGAAATATTTGCTGAGTCCCTTCCATGTGACAGGAACCATGCAGTGTTCCAGGGTGATTACCTGGGTCTGCTTCAGCTCAGTACTAACGTTCAGCAAATGTTTTCAAACAAATGATTTAATTTCGGGAGTCCTTTAGAGACTAATTAATGCATTAAATGCATACTCTAAGGTGATTTAAATTATTATGATGAGAATGATCTCTTTAGAGCTTCCTCTCCGGTTCCAGCAGTCTATGAGTCTATGAGTCGTTTGTTTGAAAGGTCAGCAAGGATGGACTGTGTCTTCTGGAAATCACAGCGGCTCACCTGGTGCTTTTCTTAAAGAGATGCCATGAGCAGGTTATCCTGACCCACTCATCGAGACCTTCTTAGATGACGAGGATTAGTAGATAATTCACCTGTCTGGAAAAACAGGTGCTAACTTCTACTTTATGGCTAGGCTGAGGGGTGGGGGGGATGAAAGCAACTGTTTCCATAGCAACAGAAATGCACAATTTAAAGAACATAGTGTCTTGCTTAAATCTATTTATAAAGAATGTGTAGGAAATACAATTAAGGAAACTAACAGCAGATGAAGTACTTGGGCTCTGACTTGACTGTCTGTCTTCCATCATTTCGCACTCAAGAAAAATCGGTTGCAAAGGGACCAAGGGGTCAGTGGCAGAGGAGTTTGCACGAAAAGGAGTGTGCAGGTTTCCCGCATGGCGGCAGAGCCAAGCTCCTCCACGCGCCTGCGTTCCAGGCCCCAAAACGACAGCTCGCACCGCCCCTGCACAGCCTTGCTTCAGACAATTTTCAAGGCTGGCCTCAGGTGTGGGTTAGTAGGTCCCACCTCCCAGACCTGATTTAATAGTCCCCTGTGGCTCTCTAGACTGCAAAAACCTTTATCATTGACCTGTGATTTTCACGGTGAGATTCCCAAAGCTGCATTTGTAACTCTTGCTTTGTTTCCAAAACTCGTCGTGCTACCTGTATGCCTCACGGGGTCCCCAAACTCTACACGTCCAAACCAGCTCCCCTTCCTGACCAACCTACTCTGTCCCGTCACCCTATCCGGCATCCAAGGTGGATACCTCTCACCCCCTTAAATCTTGCCCACTTTTATTTTTTCTTTTTTTCTTTTTTTTATTCCAGGGTATTGTGAGGGTACAAACACTACAGTTACACTTTATGCCTTTGCCTCACCCAAGTGCGGGTTTAAGGCATGCCCTTCCCACGCCCACTTTTTTCTCAATCGTCTCTTGCAAACTTTCAGTTGTCATGACCCGAGACGACACAAAAGCAGCAGAGCAGGTCTGGATGCAGGTCTTTGGGGGGACATTCCTTGGCTCCTTTCCTGGGCCACACCACCTCTCCCACCACACACCAATCCTGGGCTCCAGACCCTGGAGTGCCCAGGTGTCTAAATCCTGCCTGCTAAGCAAACCTTGACCGTGCGTTCCCTGAACTTCAGATGCTGGAGCAGCCCTGTGCTGGTGTTGTTTCTCGGACAGCCGCACCGGACGGTCTCAGCCGTCACTGACTCTGCAGGGGCTGTGGTTTCACAACTGCTCACCCCCGGCCGGTTACACCTTCGTCCTGCACGGGGCCATGCAAGCAGGGTGTGCGCGGTTGTCAGCGGTGACTGCCTGCACCCCTCCTTACTTCCTTCCCACATGCTCCCCAGCAACCACCAACACTTGTGTAACCTGGAAAAAGGAAAAGGCCTCCTGGTCCATTTCTCCGGTATTCATGCTTCTCTCTCACTAATGAGGTGAACCAGAGAGGCCGTATGCAGTCTGATGGACTCCTAAACAGAATAAAATATGACTCCCCTTGTCACATGGGTTGGCAATGACCCAATACTAAAAAATAAAGAGAAAATCATAAATACAGTAGTCCCCTGGTATCCACAGAAACCTCTAGGTCTCTGACCGAGGTTTCAGTTACCTTTGGTCAACCATGGTCTGAAAATATTAAATAGAAAGTTCCAGAAATAATCAATTCATAAGTTTTAACACGTTGACTGCCACGTGAATTGTATTTAGCTCAGGCTACTTTTGAGCCCGGGGCCTCTCATGAAGCAAAACCCTGTAGTTAGTTCCTGAAAATCTTACTCATTGGTGTTCTTATTGCTACAGCTAATATTGACAATTTAATTCAAAAACGTGGATTGCATTGCATATAGCTCACGTACAGAAAACAATAAAAAACAAATTAGAAAGGATCGTTTCGTTTTAATAAAACATCGTGGCCCCAGGGGAAACAATTTTTTTTCTAGTGTGGCAGGCAATGTGTTAAATTGCGTGCTGCTCGGATGAAATCTCACTCCGGCTGCTCAGCCCTGTCCAGACGTGACTCCCCCTGTGTCCAGTGTCTCCACACCACCCAGGCTACCACCCGAGAGTCACTTAGTGGCCACCTAGGTGATCAGATTGGCTGTCGAGGTTTCACAGTGCTTGTGTTCAAGTAACCTTCATTTTACTTTTTACTTTACTAATAGTAACTAATTATTAGTTATTGATGCTGATCTCTTATTGTGCCTAATTTATAAATTAAACTTTGTCAAAGGCATATGCATATAGGAAAAAACATAGTGTATATAGCGTTTGGTACTACTCGCAGATTTAGGCATCCACTGGGGGTCTTGGAACATATTCAGATAAGCAGGGACTACTATAAAAACACAAGAAAAACAGTGCCTTGCTTTTCTCCTGGTCCATTTCTCCGGCACCCTCCTTCCTCACAGAAAGAATCTAATCAGAAGACTCTTGAGTCTTTTTTTTTTCCTGCAATGACTAAGGCTCTGTGACAACAGGTGCAGCCCAAGGAATTTAACCCTCAGGCTGGCTTCCCTAAGCCTCATTCCAGCTCCTGCCACAGCTGTCTTCCTTTCCTTCCTCAAACAAGCCCGGCACATTCCCTTGGGACTTGCTGCTCCCTCTACCTGAAACTCCTCGCCCCAAATTATTGCTTGTTTGGTTCTTACCACTCATTTCCCAGCTCCGAGAAGCCTTCCTGGACTACCCTGTTGAAAGTAACCCCTGCCCCCAGCCAAGCCTTCTATTTGTTCTGTTTCCTCCATGGCATTCACTGCTGTCTGCAATTATTTCCTCCACTTACGGCTCCGCTTACTTATTTCTTATTTCCTCCACCAGCCTAGAAGCTCGTTGAAACAGACACACCGTCTGCATTGTTCACCTCTATGTCCCCAGTCTCCAAACAACGCCCGGCATAGAACAGAAGTTCGGTAAATACTCATTACAGGAATGCATGCTCGCAGGAATGAGTGAATGGTTTGGCAACACAGCCTAAGAGAACCACGGGCTTTGAAGTGTGACATCTTTGCGTGTGAATCCTGGATTGAACGTTTAATAGCTAACCTGACCACAGGCAAGTCAGTTAACTGTTCAAGGTCTCATTTCTTCCTTTGTAAAATAGGGCAAAATACAGCATTTATCTCATGACTGAGAGAATTCAGTGCGATAGCACAGGCCAAGCACTAAGCACAAGGGCTGGCATATCACCTTGACAAAGGGAAATTGTAATTATCTTCGTATTTTCACTTGTTCTATAATATTCTTCCTATTATTGACAATTAATGGAGTTAAAATTCTTCTGAATCTTACCTATAGAAAGTCCTCTTGGGGAGACTCTGGTCTAATCTAATCCTTCCCCATTGCTAGATTGAAGTTTCATCTCCTCACAAATTACTGTAAAATAAGAATTTAATGACTATTTAATGAGCATCTACTATGTGCAGGCATTTGACATATATTATCTCTTTCACCCTCCACTGGGGGAGGAGCAGACACTGGTAATCGTGCCACAATATCCATTCTACCTTCTTATTTAGCGAGAGAATCCTGATTATTAATACTTGGGGGAGGAGGAACAGAGAGAACGTTTCCCAACCTCATCTCCCTGGCAGTCAGTCTTAGCCATGAAACGAAACTGTGGCCAGTCAGATAAAGCAGAGGGAGCTGATGCGGCAGGGACGCAGGCCTGCATTTACCCGGCCCCCCAGTTTTGGCAGCCTAGAAGGTGGGCTTCACGGCAGGGGATGAGGGGGCTCGAAGGTAGCCTGAACCACAAGGTAAACACGAGAATTATGGGCAGGAAGGTAACCTGGATGCCCTACCTCCAGACTACATTTATGGGAGAAATAAAAAATGCATTTCTATTTAATTCAAGTCAGTGGTATCTGAGCTTTTCTGTGATAAGAAACAAAACCTAATCCTAATCTTTATAATGGGCACTAAGTCCGAGTTATTAATGAAGAACCTGAACCTCGGAAGGAATGAATAATTTGCCCAAGATCACAAGGCTAAAAAGTCGCCGACCTGGTATTTCAGTGCCGATGACCTTCATTACAATATACGAGTCTTTCCCTTTACTCCTACAAACTATTTCTCAATTCAGATCTCAGAGGGGCTTACCTCGCACCCTCAGAATCCTTTCCAGAGCACCCCTGGAGGACATCGAGCTCGAGATTCATTGTTCAGTCCTTCATTTTTATTATTAAGAAGGTTCTTGTTTAACGTGACTGCTGAACTGTACTTCTCTGTAATAGTCACATCATGATCGAGAACCTGCAAACCAGTAAGCCTCTCAAGTGTGCACTCGGCCCTTCAAACCTTTGAGGATGGCCTTCGAGCCTTCCTTGGTCTCCTGTTCTCCAACAACAGTGAACTTTCATTCATGCATAACACAGGTGGAAGGAGGGATTCCTACACGCCAAGCACCATGCCATGCACTGGGAAGATGTGATGGCTGGCCTCATGGAGCTTAAAGTCCAACAGGACTCCCGAAAAGGACATGGTCTCCCTTTGGTCACAAGTGTTTGTCGATTACTTTTGGAAGATTGCTCCCTAGCAACGCTTCCAATTATACGGACATGGACTCGTAAAGTTAGCTTCTCAGTGCCCAGCAGGCCCTATCCTTAGGCTCCTTCCTTTCATCCTCTTCATACTTCCCTCGACAATCTCAATTATGCCTATTATTTCAGCAGTCAACTGAATGCCAAAAATCCCAGCCTTTATCTCCAGACTTGCTCTTGGGCTCTGGACTCGAATTTAAAGGTCTAATTGTCAACTCCACCTTGATACACCACCAGGCCCACAAAGGCAATAAGTCCAAAACTGAACTCATCACCTCTCTGCCTCCCTCCCTGCTCAGTCTGTCTTCCTGTGTTCTCCGTTCTGGTTAAGGCCACCACGAACTACTCCACTTCCCAGGCTTGTTTGACCCCTTCCTCCACCTTACACCTGGCCGTTCTTTTACATATTTCTCACCTCTCCACCCCACCTCTCCACCTCCACAGCCACGATTATTAATAAGTCCCTCATCATCGTTTCTCCGAACAATTCCAACCAGCCCCTGGCTAATCCTCCTGCTCCTGACCTCAACCCTGCACCTTCCTATCTAACCCACACACTCTTGGCACTGATCTCTCCAAATTAAACCCTTCCCCACTCAAAAACCTTCTGTGGAACATGCCTGCTTATCAGCTGCAAACGCTGTAGCCTGCCATAAAATGTCCTCATCGATCACGCTCCAATTCATGTTTCCAGCTCCATCTCTTTCCTCTCCCCCAACCCAAATTCTACACCCCGAACTCCAGCTGCACGAAGTAACTCCCTGTTTCCTGACATGCCACAGGCTTCACTGACCCTGTGTCCTTCCTCTTTGGTGGTCCCTCTTTGGTGAACTGTCACCGCCTGTGTGCTCCCCAGCTCATTGTATAGCCTCTGCTAAAATCTCGCCGCATGATGTAGATCACTTTTTATGTGACGGTCTTTGTGACTATAAGCTCAAGGAGGGCAGTAATCACTTCTTACTCACCTCTGTATGCCCACGATGCACACATGCCCTGCGCATAGAGGGGAAACCAGAGGCGATTAACCATTAATGACATTTACTATGCGTCACTGCACACATGGTTCACCCAACTACTGTGACAGTTTCCTGAGATCAGAAAGTGCAGCATAATAACATGCTTAATAATATATAACATTTATTAAGCACTCACTGTGTGCCTGGTGTCAAAGCAAACATTGCACTGAGAACAGGCAAGGAAAGCTCTGTTCAAGCCCACTGTGATAGGGAGAGAGGCCAGAACTCAGCCTGTGCTCAGCCGCACTGGCGCAAAGGGTGGGAAAGTTTTTAAGAACTAGGTGGGTGGGATCATGGGCCCCCTGCGCTTGCTCATAGGCCTTTCCCAAAGAAGAAGTAAGCTTTCTTGCATCTTCTTGACAAGAAGTGGTTTTACAGCTTGGAGCAAGGCGCCCGGCCTCCCACAGAGACTTGGAGTTGGGGGTTGTCTTCCATGATGGTTCCATGTCAAAGGGATGGCCCCTAGGTCCCTGAGAAAGTCATTTTGGGGCTACAAACTGGCAAGAGGCTTTTAAAAAGATTTACATCTCAAAGGGGCAGAGAAAAAATTTGCAATTACAATTTTTCTAAAGTAAGTGCTCTAAAAAGGGAATGGAGGGACCTGGAGTCAGGAAGAAGCCTGTCTACAGTTGAGTCAAGCTGAGAGGAAGGTTAAGGCCGTCTTAGTCACTGGCATTGCGCTAAGCGCTTCACGTGCACCGTCCTGTTTAATGATCCTCACAACAACCCTCCGTGGAAGACATTAATATCACCTTCATTTCACAGCAAAAGGATGGCGGAGCTGCACGCCACAGCTGACCCAGCAGCCTGTCTGTACCAGCTAAATCGTTTCTTCAACCTCAGCCTGTGCCCAGTCTGGCACATAGTAAGAACCTAACACATCAGTTTGTTGAGTGAATAAATAATCTTTGCTTTACCCCTCTCTGGTATATAGTTGGCCAAGTGATCACACTGAGTGAAAAGGATGCTAGATCCTATGGGATGCTAGATCCTTTGGGATGCTATGAGATCTCAGTTTGCAACCCATGGGTCTCTTCTGGAATAGCAAGTACTGTAGACCAAGGGCAGGCACCCTGTGCCTGAGCACAAGTGCACAGGTATCAAGACACGGAAGGGTAAGCAATAAATATTTGTGCAAAATGCTGAAGGAAATTTAAAAAGGTGTGAGGCACTACATAATGTTTCATATTTTAGGCAGCCACCTTGCCATCGAGCAGCTGTTGGTTAAGTGCTCAATAAACGTTAGCTATTATTGCATACAACCTGGTGTATGCAATGCTTAGGAGCATGAACCCTAGGGTTGGACTACCTGATTGTGACAAGGGTTAATGTATTAGTTTGCTAGGGTTGCCCAAAGTACCACAGACTGGGTAACTTAAACAACAGAGATTTATTTCCCTGTAATTCTGGAGGCTGGAAGTCCGAGATCAAGATGTCAACAAAATTGGCTTCTGAGGTCTCTTTCTTTGGCCTGTAGGTGGCCGTCTTCTCCCTGTGTCCCCACATGGTCTTCCCTCTGTGTGTCAGTGTCCTGATCCCGCCTTCTCACAAGGACACCAGTCAAATTGGATTAGGACCCACCCCAATGACCTCATTGTAACTTAATTACATCTTTAAAGGCCTTATCTCCAAATACAGTTACATTCTAAGATACTGGGAATCCAGGCTTCAACATGTGAATTTTTAGGGGTAGACACAATTCGGCCAACAGCATTTATGAGATTAATAGATGTGATGTACGTAAAATACTTCAGAATGGTGCCTGGCACACGGTTTGTTGTGTAAGTGTTGTTATTATAATCATTATCTGTAATTTTAATAAATTTTATTTTCATGCCTTCGACACATATTGTTCAATAAATATGAGCTGTTGTTATTAATTTATTCTAGAAATATGCATTGATCACCTATTGTGCGTTAGCCACTGTTCTAGGTTCAGGGATGGGACTCTGAGTAAGATGGATAAAGAATCCATCCTCACAAAGTGTCATTATCGTTATTATTGTCATAATTATGGTTATTATCATATCTTAGGCAATTCAATAACTACCAATCACACAACCTTACTTTTGAAAGCAAAGCCGTGAGCGTGTCAACCCATAAACCATCTGTTTGTTATTTGTCCTGCGATTCAATGGAATTAAAGTTCAGTTCAGTGTGTTATCATGTTAAGGGTCCACTTTATTGTAAACTGGGACAGAACACACCCATGTTTGTTCTTCCCTTCCTCGAACCCTCCTCATCTTTTCTCTGGGATCACCGACTTGCACCTGGGAGGCAGTCTGTCCGGACTCAGACTGTCAACTCGTTTAGAGCAACTCTCTTCCCGCTTCCTCACCAATGCCACTGCGGATCTCGCCTGCGTGGGGCTGCAATCCTGCCTTCCTGCTGCTTGCTCACCCTCACCAGTTCCTATCCTGAGTCAGGCAGAACCCCTTTCATTTAAAAGCTAAAGAAACCCAGCTTAAAACTCAAACTAGCAAAAAATGGAATTTATTGACCAACGTAAATAAAAGTCCGAGGCACTCCAGGGGAACTGTCAGACATCTCTCTCCACCGTTTGGTTCTGTCTTCAGCTCCACTGGCTTCAGCGCCACCTGGGCTTGCCTGTCATGGTGGTAAGATGGTTCCCAGCAAGCTCAGTCTCGATCCTGTGAGCTTACAGGAAGAGACCTTCTTTTCCCCAACATTTCAGCAAAACTCCAGGGCTATCTCACACCTTCAACTGCTTCATAAATCCTATCTCAGACTATTTATTTGATTCTGATGGGTCAGATTTGAGCATGGGCTGAGGACACCTGCAGGGCCTCATGGCTGGAGAGGGGGCAATGAGCGGTTCCCCAAAGAAGATGCTATTACCAAAGGAAGGAGGAATGCATGCAATTAGAGGAGCAAAACTTAGACGGCTGTAATAAATATTATTTCCCATGCTGGTATCGGTGGAGACAATTTGGAATTGAAAGGTTCTGCAGTTTATTTCTAATGTTTTAACATGACACCGTTTTTCTCAAGTAGTGGGCTTCTCTTTTTCCTTTGCCTTGCTTCAAATAACATTGACACCATCATTTTTGAGGCAGCCTAGGAAGAGTAAGTGAGATGAGAAGATCTAGAATCACACCTTGAGGAGCTCTGACATTTGAAGTCTAAGTAGAGGAGGATGTGAAGGTAAGAGGACTGAGGTGGAGCTTCCAGGCAGGTGGGAGAAAGAGCAGGCGAGTGTGTGCCCCAAGGGCCAAGAGAAGGGGGACGGTCTTGTCAACAATGCTGACAACTGCTGCAAGATCAAGCAACATAAATGTGGAAAATGTTCATTGGATTTAGCAATGTGCAGATCTTTGGAGACCTTCTAATGAGATATTTCAGTAGAGTGGTGAGGACAGATAAGAGTGAGACGAGGACTATGTGGGAGGTGAGAAGACAAATGCATATATCTCCTCTGAGGAAGAGTGGAAGAAAAGTGTGGCGGGAGACGCGTCAGCCGCCTCAAACCCCAGCCTTCAGCTCAGTGTCACACTCGAGTGGCAAGGTGCCAGCCGAGATAGGAGCAGACAGGTGGATGAGATGGAAGGAGAGCTCTGGGCCCCCATGGGCTGCACGTGCGGCCAAGGGACCACTGATGCCTGCCAACTCCAAGGACAGGACGCGGAGTTGCCAAGGGAAATTGGCAGCAGAAGTCTAGGGGTGGAGCAGAGTGAATATAGAAGCAAATAACCAAGACCACAGACGCCAGCACACACATCAACCCTTAAAAAACAGATGGCACCAAACAAACAAGAACAAAAACCCAACCCAACGAGATGGGGGTGTGTTCAAAGGACTACAACAACCAATTGGAAGAGCTCCCAATGGTCAAAGCTGGATCAGTTTGAGCAACATTTATAAAGTAGTATTGAATTATAACCCAAAGTATAAAATAAACATTCATGAGTTCATATTGATGTAAATAAATGACTAGATGAATAAATAAATGGAGGATAAGAGACAAATCTCCTGTGCAGAATTCCAAATAGTATTTGTGGATATTCCACCCTCAAGAAGGTGAAACATAACTTCCCACTTCTTAAGTGTGGGCTGTACAGAGTGACTTCCTTCCAAAGAGTCTGGTGTGAAAAATGGGGGATAACTTTACATTGGAGAAAACTGACAGATGTTACATTACTCCAGGTTGTCAAGATCAGTGTCAACAGTGGTTAGCCATATTGATAGTGTGCACCTTTGATGTGATATGATAAAAATGGTACTTTCCCCCAGCAATGGTCTTCCCCAAAACCCAGTCTCATCATGAGAAAACATCAGGTAAATCCCAATTGAGGGACATTCTACAAAATAGCCACCCAGTACTCCTCCTAGCTGTCAAAGTCAGCAAAAACAAGGAAGTAGGAGAAAATGTCACAACCAAGAGGTGCCTAAGGAGACCTGATGGCTAAATGTAACAGGATGTCCTGAATAGAATCCCGGAACAGAAACAGGACATTAGGGAAAAACTTAGGAAATCTGAATCAAATATGGACTTTCGTTAATAATAATGTGTGACGCTGGTATAGTAATTGTGACGAGGGTACTGTGCTAATGTAAGACAGTAATAATAAAAGAAACTGAGTATGCAATATATGGGAATTCTGTACTATCTTTGCAATAATTCTGTAGATCAAAAACTGTTTGAAAATGAAATGTTTATTAAAAACACAAAACAGATGGCATCAGACGAAGAGTGTTTCGGGGTCTGCACACCCACGGAGATACTCTGACCACCCGTTCTGCAACAATTGTTAATAAAGATCCCAAGGATTTGAGACGAATTCAAACACCCTGTTTCGCTCCTTCCCTCCGCATAAAACACTCCCTCTCTTTCACTTAGATTCCTGCTTGCAGAGAAACAGAAGGGAAATGATAATTTTATAATTAATTAGTTAATTATAAAATCTAAAGAATGAGTTTAAAACACTGGACTTTTGAGTACTGCCATGGACCCATCTGATGGGGCAGAGACTCACATGGGCCATCAGAATGGTGTTGGAGAAATAAAGAAGCTCCTTTTACATCACCCAACTGAAACTGTGAATAAACGTGCAAGTTCTTTATCCATGGAGCTGCGTTGTCCAAGATTCTTAAAAATCCTGGTGCAGCATGTACCTGCCCCCACAGGGATTATAATCCCCACACTAGAAATAAGGTCAAGTTGTCCTGAGACTGCCGCCACAACACCAAGAGACGTGCTGTGCAGGCCCTGTGCAAGCTAGTCTGCAGAAGAGAGGGAGGGGCTGGGGAGGGAAGTGCTCCTTCCTGGGTGGAGGTCCTCACCCTGCATAGGGTTCTACAAATTCACCCACTCTGGAGGTGGATTGTGAAGCCTGCTCAATGCAGGCTCTATGGCAGCTGGAATGAAGAAATTAAAACTTGCCCTTGAACCTTTAGGGCAGTGGTCCCCAACCTTTTTGGCACCAGGGACCAGTTTCATGGAAGACAATTTTTTCAGAGATGGGGGGTGGGGGGTGGAGTTTAGGCAGTGATGCGAGTGATGGGGAGCAGCTGTACAAACAGATGAAGCTTTGCTAGCTCGCCTTCTGCTCACCTCCTCTTGTGCGGCCCAGTTCCTAACAGGCCATGGACAGGTACCAGTCCACAGCCTGGGGGTTGGGGACTGCAGCTTTAGGGGACTCTCAACTGGAGAGATTCAGCTGATGCCAACTGATGGTGGCATCTCTTTCCCTGGAACAGAAGAAATAGCATTCCTAGTATGTGCCTATAATGCCATGAAAAATGATGCCTCGGGTTTTTCTCCTTATTTTTCCATATTCAAGTGGCAAACTTGACCACCGATTGTTCCCTGCTTTGGGAGCTGGTGGGGAGTAGGGGGAGGAAGGAGGTAGTGAGGACTTGGGGAGCATTACTTAACATGCAACTGATTTTTAAAAAAGGTCTAACAGATTCAAACTAACCAATGTACGGTATAATAGAGACTTGAGTAAGCACGTGTACCATGGCTGACTGTGCTGGCAGGGCCTGAAAGAAGGGAACCAAGGATGCTAGGGGATACTAGATAAGACAAGACAGCCAGTGGCAAGAAACCCACTCCTTTGCTGTGATTAGGAAGCTTGGCCCCCTGCTTTAAATTCCAGGTGCAGGTTGGGGTATCCCTCAAGCTGAGCCCAGAGTCCAGTGGTCTCCAACCTTCTCCCATACCCCTGACTCTGAATCAGCAGATCTGGGGTAGAATCCATGAATTTGCATTTCTAACAAGCTTCCAAGTGATGCTCACACCTAGACCATGGACCACACTTGGTGTAGCACTGGTCTGGAAAAAAATTTTTTTTTAACTATTGCTCTACTATTCCCTGATTTCCTTCTCCAGAGATTCTGATTCAATCGGCTTGAGCTGGTGTGCAGGTGTTATTGTACTTTGTAAGAGCTCCCAGGTGATTCTAACATATAACCAGGGTTGATAACCACTGCCATAGCCCATGGAGAACTTACAGTCTCTCTCTCTCTCTCTCTCTCTCTCTCTCTCTCTCTCTCTCTCTCTCACACACACACACACACACACACACACACACACACACACTCACACAGGCACAGACAGGGCAAGAGGCACGGAAGATGTCTGGTGGGATCTGATCAGGCGAGGGTCAGAAAAAGCCATCTAAGGAGAAACCAAGCATCACAGCCTCTAATTCCCTAGGACACT
Organism: Indri indri; assembly: GCA_004363605.1. Taxonomy (NCBI): domain Eukaryota; kingdom Metazoa; phylum Chordata; class Mammalia; order Primates; family Indriidae; genus Indri; species Indri indri. The sequence continues at coordinate 8,431 of RJWJ010007838.1, read as the reverse complement.
AGGAGGACAGTAAAGGCACCAGGGAGTTGGAGTGTACCGACTGGGGGGTGGGTGTGGCTTGCATTGCGGGAGTTCCAGGAGTTCGACTCTTGGATGGATGCTTTGCAATCTGTGGTGCAGTAAAGGTGCAGGGAGAGCACATCCAGAAGAACCTAAAAGTACATGGAGGATTCCTTCGAACCAAGTGAGGCCTCAGGCTTTGCCAAATGTCATGCAACAACCCAATAAATGCCAAGTGTTATTAGATACATGGTAGCTTTTAGCCTAGAACTGCAGACAGCAAGTCCATAGCAGGTAGCTTTGCCCACAAGCATGAAAGCTAGGGGACCAACCTAACCCATCACAATAAACCAAGCTGCCGGGAATGAGCACTCCATGCAAGCAGGGCCCTTGTCCTGTTCTGCTCCTCACCCCCCGTGCCCAGCACAGGGCCTGGCACACAACACAGGGTCAACAACCGTGTGTTCACTGAATGAGGGAAGGAAGGAATGAATCTCAGCAAAGCCACATCGATGACCTCAGACCTTAGAAACTCTGATCCAGTGGGTAGGAATAACACAAACACCCATTTATCAACAACAAAGAAGTGAGATTTCTGCAGTGCTTTGGGCATCTCAAAGAAAACATCTAGATGTACACATATTCAGACAGCAATTTATACTATGCTGTATGTAAAAGGAAGAAAAAGGCCCAAATCCTTTCAATGTCAGGGTGAGGGTGTGGAGGGCTGTTTTTGGTTTATTTGTTTTGTAGCTTTTTCTCTAACCATTATAAGTTATTAGGAAGAGGCAAAAGAGAAACGCAGTCTGAAAACACTCTTAGCCTCTGCCCCAAGTGAACCTCTTTTGAATATCAAAATACAGCTTATGAAAACAAACCCATAAAACTGGAATACATTCCCATGCTCTCCATGAAATATTCAAGCGCCGGGACAGATATCTAAGGATTTATATCCAAATTGTACTACAGGGCACCAGTCACTGGCCAGCGAGCGGGAACCAGGCAGGAACTCAGCCACCCTGACCCCCAAGGGGTGCAGCTCTACCCTGGAGTGACGCACACTTGCGAGCCTGGCGCCAGCTCACTCCTAGCTTCCACCAAACACACAGCTCAGGTTAACCGTTTGTACTTCCCAAAGGACTTTTAACTGAAAAATCTCACAGAACACATCATGTGTCAGACTCAAGAAACCTGGTGCATCACTTGTTCAAGGAGCTGAACGTGGTGAAGTCAGTGATCCCACAGGTCATCGAGACGTCCATAGGTTCCTTTTCCTCCATACAGACCAATAATGGACCCTTTTTGAATCCGAGGTAACCCAACAAATAAGCAAAAGCCCTACATCTGGAGTGGAAATTGCACACATCTGGAGTTGATGCAGGAAAGTGGGAGAGGGTTGTGCCGCTTGTCCTCCTCTGGATGAGGGTAGCCCTCAGAAGTAGGCTTAAGCTAAGCCCATAAGAAATAGTTTATGAGAGACCCTTCCTAGCACTCTAAGTATGGCAATATAACCATGAGTAAAGAAAGCAGAGTAAAGCAATATGTCAAATGAGTGGGTCAGGTGCTGACCACTACACATGAGTTTGCCCCTTTCAGCTCTCCACCCCGGTTGGAAGCAGAGAAGTAAAAGGGACCCTATGAAGTGCTTCTAGCAATTCCCACCTCATTGAAATTGTTGGAGTAAAACCTTGGGTCCATCATATCAAAGTAAAGAGGTCTCCCATAGGAGAAGAGGACCCAATCCCCCAGTGGAGGGGCCAGCCTTTAAAAAAGTATCTGTTTGAGAAAGGAAAAAGGAAAATGTTGATATTTTTGCTAACCTTTTTTGGATGGGATGCAGAGACAACTCCTTAGTGAGGATTTCCCTGGGCTATTGGCTCTTCTGTTGATCTGTCTTGCTGCTGGGTTTGTCATCCTAAACCTTGTTCGGTGAGGTATATAATTTCTGAATTTACAGAAGCTGGTCTCTCAGATCACCTACAGGGTACAACAAATAGCTCTGCACACAGAGGTCCCATGTTTTTCTAACCCAGCCCTGTATCGGACATTGTGTACAAGGTGACAGCCCATTTTGCCTTGTCAGTCCTCACTGTTGTGGTAGTTACTTATCACTGTTTTTGCCTGGTAATCTGTTGTTGCAAATATACTGCCAAAGCTTTGCAATGGCGTACATAAATATAAACCTTCCATCCAACATGCTGCCCCAATTCAGCAGGAAGTAGCATGATGACTACTCTGCCCCTCCTCCCATAGATACAGAAGGGTAAAAGTGATAGTGGGTAATATGTAACAGAAGGAATGGCGTGAAAAAAAGTGGCAAAAATATTTTCTGTCTCTTTAAAACTTCTCATTCTCTTTGAGAATGAAAACCTGCATCCTGCCTCCGGTCAGTGGTAGGGAAGGGCAGGGGAATGTCCTTTGTTCTTTGTTCTGCAACAGAACTGTCTGGCAGAGAGTAGGAGTCCTGGGTGGAGGTCACAGGATTGTCCTCAGCGGAGATGGGATGGAGACAGAATGATCAGGATCATCGATCGTATTTGAACAGCAATTGCCTGAAGCTGAGAACCCACCCTTTAAAAGCTCTGTATTTCTGCTTAGTATTAGGACAGTGGCATTTTTAGACAGTAGTCTCTATCCTCCTCATTTGTCAGCAAATTAATAAACTCCTCTTTCTTTCTAAAAAAATAAAATTAAATAAATAAATAAATAAATGTATATGGGCCCCCAAAATGTTATAACCATAGGCTCCAGTATAGAACTGGGAGAACAAGTAGTTAGCTCTAAAGGGAGGAGGTGAACATTCACACTTGTGCCATCCACAAAGAAAATTGCTGGGAAGAAATTTTCCTGCCCAATGGACAGGCACTTTTAGAGAGTCTACCTGCAGGATCTGCCTTCCTGGATTCAGAAATATGTTTTGACTTAAATTGGCGAATTTTTTTTAACATCATCAAACAAGGACTGAATTGAACACATTGGCTGAAAAGTCAAGATCCCATTGAACTATTCCATAGTTCTGATAGACCTAAGAGCTATTTTCCATCCCCTACCCTGGTTAGGAAGTTGATTACTAGGAAGCCCTAACAAAAGCTGCTTTCATGGTATCTGGAGTGTACATTGGCATTCATGACCTGTTCTGGGAACACTCATTTAAGGAGTGGAAAATAATTTCATCTATTATGCATTTCTTCTAAAAGTAATTGCTCCTACTTCCATTAAGTCATTTAGTGACCACTTACTACATACTGTGCACACTGGGGACAGAGACAAAGGACCACACCCTCGAGTGACTCACAGTCTCACGAAGAGGAAAGACAAAGGGTCTGAAATGGTATAGTTTGATTATGCTGAGATGAGAGGAATTTGCAGAGAGGAAACTCAACCCATGTTGAGGGAATTGGGAAAGGCTTTCTGGAAGATTTGACATTTGAACCAAGTCTTGAAGGACAAGAAAGAGTTGGTCTATGCTGTGGACTGAATTGTGTCACTCCAAAATTCATATGTTGAAGGCTTAACCCCAAAGTGAAGTATCTGGAAATGTGACCTTTGGGAGGTAATTAGAGTTGGATGAGGTATGAGGGAGGGTCCTCATGGGGTCAGTGGCTTTATAGAAGAGGAAGAGAGAGAGAAATCACTCTCTTTCTGCCAGGTGAAGACACAGTGAGAAGGGGCCAGCCCTCTGCAAGCCAGGAAGAGAGCCCTGGTCAGGAATGAATCTCTTGGCACCTTGATCTTGGACTTTCCATTCTCCAGAACTGTGAGAAATAAATGTCTGTTGTTGAAGCCTCCTGGTCTATGATATTTTGTTACAGCAGCCCAAGCAGACTAATAAAGTCTAGTAACAAGGGGAGGAAATGGGCATTCCAAGCAGCAGGAACAACACTGAGGGGTGGGAGGAACACTCCAGGTAGCAGGAGCAGTAGCAGAGTCCCAGACGGATAAGAGAGCTTGTCATGTTCTGGAGCTATAAGCACTCTAGAAACCTGAATTACAGGGTTCCCCTATGACTGGTCCTACAGGGGAAGTAACAATGACAACGATAATTAGAGAAAAGTTCAAGACAGCTGATACCCAAGAGCTAAATTGCACACTATCAACCCTAATTAGTATGTGAGTTCAAGGAAGAGCAAGTTCAGTGAATGCCAAGGGACAGGGCAGGAGGCAGGGGTGGGAAGGATTTCTTGGAGTAGATGTGGGCAGCAGAAAAGAACACTTGCCAAGGCCCAGAATGGAATCCAACAGAATCCTATTTCGCCTTCATTGTAAAGTCAGCATGGCCTGCCTCTCTCCTCTTACCCCCTTGGCAAAGTTTGTATTCCACAGGAAGCTGTTTAGGGGCATGTATTTGCTTGAGGCAGATGGAGAGGTCATGGCTTTGGTAAATGTGCATGGAGCTCATTCAAATCAGATGGATTAAATCGCATTTGGCAAAAGGATTTTCAAAAGCCTTTGCCAGTCTGGTTATATAGAGGCAGCTTGGCTGATTATCTGACATCCTTCCACATGTTGGTATATACATCTATAGCAACCTTTTAGGGCACTTACCCAGCAAAAAAATTAAATTATTCATTGAAGTGGAGGCGTGATGTGCAAGAGAGAGACAACAGCATCTCTATTAAACCACTTAGCACCACCGTCCTCAGCCACTTGGGGCCAGAAAGATGGTCTGTTTAAGGGTGGTGTTTAAAAAAACTTGTTTCAAGCACTTACAGAAATAGGCTTTTTTCTAACAATTAAGAAACATTTTCAGATACTTTGCTATGGTGGGGTATTTCAGAAACATTTATGTCTTTAGATGCCAGATTCTTCAGACAGGTTATTGTAGAAGTATTAAAAAAAATCTATTTGAAAATAATTGTTTCAGAATGCACTCAGTGGTAGCGGTTCAGCATGGGGAATTTTTTTATTCTTTTCAAACTTTTGAATATATCCAGAGACTACCTTGGGACCCCCAAGGACCTTAATAACTGGCTCCCTACTTATCTCTGTATCCTCTTCCCTTGAAACTCTTCAAGTGACCTGCTACATTCGAATACTATCAAGATGTCAATAATTAACCAAAGATTTTATGGTAGTAGATGCTTTTGTTTCTCTATGCAGTTCCCTCTGCCTAGAATGAATTTTTATCATTTTTGTTTGCCAAACCCCTTTCTAAACCCTTTGAAATAAACAGAAACGTGACTTCCTCCAGACCCCTAAGGTAAAAGTTATTCATTTCCTCTCCTCTGTAGCAACACCTTCCAGTCCCCACTCTTGGCCGCTTGGGCAGAGTGCATGAGCTGCCGTTCCTCTCCCCACTACCTTATAAAGACGGAGCATCAGAAACAGCTTCCGAACATGACCCTTTGCTCCCCACCCACCCCAGACACACACCCTCCCTACCTCTGCCCTGCGCTTATTCTAGAGCTCTCTCAAGCTCAGGTGGGCATGTTCCATGTCTGGTAAGCATCCGTTCTGTGTATGTTCTCTTAATGGACCTATGGACACGCGGATGTACATATAATAATATCTGACAGTTATTGAACACTTTGTGCAAAGAGCTTTTCTAAGTTCTTCTCATGTCTTAACAAGCGGATTCTTTCTGACTCTCAATCTTTATAGGCCTGGGCTTATGGGGCAGAGTAAACCAAAGGATCAGCCTCATGCTGGCCAACTGGCCAAGCGTGGAGATTGACCGGCACTCTGATTAGCACTTAATAGGGTTTGGCACAAAGTGCTGGGAAAGCACAGAGGATAGAGTTGCTGATCTTGCCCAGGGAACAAAGAGGGCTTCGCAAAGGAAGTGCTCTGTGCAATCATTAGATCTATGGCAATGTATCCCATCTGGCATGATGAGGCTTATTTGTGATGTTTGGTAGTACATGGATGAACATTAAAGTTAGAAAATGTTTCAGCTTAAAGATAACAATACAGGTGGAATGTGGATTAGACAAGAATTAGAACTCAGGTTCCTTACATACCATTCTATTTGCTTCATTAACAAACGCCATTCTGCCTTTACTATAAGAGAGCATTAATCTAAGTGTTTTCAATATTAATTCACTGGACCCTCACAACAACTCTACGAAGTAAATACTATACCATTTTTAGGTCCATAAGGCAGAGGAAACTAAGTCGCAGAAATGTTAAATAACTTTCCCAAGGTCATAGAGCTAACAGCGGGAGGATTTGAACCCAGGCAGTATGGGGCTAGAACCTATGCACTTAGACACTGTATACGCTGCCTCTTGTGCAGATATGCATGGAGAAGCCATAAGCTCAAGGGAGCTAAGGCATATATCTTACTTTTTTCCTCCGCTGTATTCATCTCGGGCTCTCATTCATCTTGGAATCTTCTGATGTCCAGCACGTTCCTGTTACATAGTATTTGCTCACTAAATTCATTCATTCAAAAGACATTTATTGTGTGCCTTGTATGCTTCAAAACTACATATCACATAGTGGAAGAAGATCCATAAATGGTACTATAATGATGCTGTAACCAATTGGGAGGGAATTTTTTAAAATCAAAGGTGATTAGGTCTGTACTTGTGTACAGTAACATGTTGTCACAACAGGGGTACCACCTTCTAAGAAAACCAGATTTTTCACAAAAGAAAAGTTGACAGAGCAGCCATATTCCAAATGTTACCCCCAAAATACCATAGAGTTCCTCCTTTATACTGATTCCCCTGAAATATACTTCAAAGTTATTCTACTTTCAAGACCTTAACTTACACCAGGTTTGTCAAGGGCAGCTCAGCGATACAGAGTGCGCCTATAAATCAATCAACTTGCACAATGACACATATCTCACAGAAGCCCCTAAGAAAGGGCACAGAGCATTCTCATCAGAGAGTTCATAATTCTTCTGACAAAGTCATGTGATACCCTACCCTTTCAGTTCTAATTAGTGACATTATCCAATATAGCAGGGCACAGAACAGCAGAGAAAAAAATGAACTTTAACGTTAACCCCACGTGGATTCAAATGCTAGTCTTCCCCTTCTATCTGTGTGCCCTTGAATGTGTGGCTACTTTTCTTTCCTCCCTTGAAAAAAAAGATGAGAATAATCTGCACAGGGTATTGGGGGATAATGGCTGCCAAGTGTCAGACGCATGATGGCTCTGAGATAAATGTTCATTTCCTTTACTTCTTTCCCATGATTCTCGATATTTGTTAAAAAAAAAAAAATCAGCTTCATATGACTAATAAGTAACACCAAAAGTAGAAAGGCATGCCTTGCCAACGTCTTGACCCCTTCAGTCAACCAGACCAGGCGTCTGGTTGCCCAGGAGAAAGCTAAGAGGGAACAGCAATTGGGCACACTTGTAACTTTGACTCAAGCTGTACAAAAACAATTCATGTAACCAAAACGTTTGTACCCCCATAATATTCTAAATGTTTTTTAAAAGAAATAGAATAGTAAGCGGGACTACCACAAATCCTGGGCTTTCTTGGGGCATTTCAGTGAGTTCTTTGAAAACTTGACATGAGAATTCTCATGGCACTATTTCCTGGAGTGGCTCATGCCATCTCCAGCAAACTATAAGGGAAATATGAGTGTGGTGTAGTTTTCAAGAATGTGCCACCTAGAGCCAGACGGCTTAGATTTAAACCAAGACTTCAACATGTATTACTTGTGAGTCTGTAGGAAATGTATCAAACTTCTTTATCTTTTGTAAAAGGAAGATAAGAATAATATTTGCCTTGTAAGGTTGTTTGGGGAATTGAATAAAATAAAGCACTTAGACTAGAGCCTAATATATAGTAAGTGCCTAATAAATCCAATACATCATATATGTCCACGAGTATTAATAGGGTTATCTGAGTGGTGAAATGATGATTTATTCTTATTGCACTATATTATTCTATAATTTCTAAGTCTATTGCATTAGTGTATTAATTGATGATTTCACACAAAAAGAACTATAATACTGTTTCAGATTTTTAAATAGGATTTTTTAAAAATCAGTTCAAAGGGGTGAGACAGTTGGAGACTCATTTGGAGCCGATGGGTGTAATCTAGGAAGAGCCAACAATTCAGGATTTGGTGATGTAGTCTAGAACAATCCAGGCAAGAAGTAGCTGCAAGGGCTTTTTAAAAGATGACTTGAAACCACAGGCCAAGCGGGTGAATAAACCTTTAAAGCAGGGGTCCGAACTCAAATACCTGCCGTGATTCCTTTAGGTACCACAAATGAGTGCAGTTGAGAGGGTGTAACCAATAGGGCATGGTGGGATCCCTGGACAAAATACGCCCCATTTAACAAGGGCAAAAACCACTAGCACTTGCTTGCTGTGGCAGGGCAGTATTTCCAGATTTTGTGCTTTTTAAAGAGAACTCAAAAATCTAGAATCTCATGTAAAATATCCCGCATTTTAAATGTTGGAAGCTAATGGAAATTTGAAAAAATATTGAAAGCTAGATAAGCATGCCACAAAGCCATC